>MU681210.1:58498-181973 GCA_026770625.1 Nicotiana glauca
GCATATACATCATAAGAAAACACAAACAATATACCTGTAACAACATCTGGAGATGACTCGAGATCCCGTCGACCTACTAGAGTATAGGTTCGATTTTGAGCACCACTCGAACTCGGCACTACCCCTCTACCTCTACCACGACCTGTCGACTGCTGAAAACCCCGTGCTGGAGGTCGAACTAATGAGGAAGAACCAGACACAGATCTAGTCGGCTGAGCCATACCATGACCTCCCCTATTAGGACAATCCTGTATCCTATAGCCAGGCTGTCCGCAAGAATAACATGCATCAAAACCTCGACGGCACGGTCCAAAGTGGGCCTTACCGCACTGATCACAACGTGGTGTTGCGGGTCTCGTCTGACTAGTATCCCTGTGATGCTGCGAGCTTGATGCTCGCGAACTCTGACCTGGGCCAGAATAGGTAAATCGATCATATCGAGGCCTCTGAAACTGTGGAGGAGCACTAGCTACAGGTGGCACCGAACTCCTCGAAGACGGGGGCCTGACGCTGCCTCTGAAGTCATCAGAATGCCTTGCAAATCTCATCCTCTTATGCTGGCCCCTATCCTGTTCCCTATCTGCCCTCTGCTGGCGCTTACGATCCTCTAGGGTCTGGGCATAAGCCTGAATACGGGAAATATCCATGCCCTCCGCCAAGGAGGTTGTCATGCACTCATTTATTAAATGTGGTCCCAATCCATTCACGAATAAATGTACCCTATCACTCATCTCTGCCACCATATGGGGAGCATACCTTGCTAAAGAATCAAACTGCATACTATACTCTAGCACACTCATATTACCTTGTTTAAGGTTCAAGAACTTGTCAGCTCTAGCTCGTCGTATCTCAACTGGCAAGTAGTGACAAAGAAAGGCCTCAGAAAAATCTTTCCACACATCTGGAGGAGCGTTCGGACCCCTGGATCTCTCCCAACTATCATACCAGAGAACCACTAAATCCGTAGCCGATAAGAAGCCAACTCTACTTCCTCTATATCACTAACATGCATAACCCGTAGTGTACGATGAACCTGGTCAATAAAAGTCTGCGGGTCCTCCTCGGGGTCTGATCCGGTAAATACTGGAGGGTCTAAATTAATAAAATCACGAACTCTCATACTAACTGGTTTATCAACAGCACCAGTATTCTGCCTCTGAGGTTGATCAGCTACCAAGCTAGTTAATAACTGCAAAGTACTCCACATATCCTGGTCTGTAGTGCCAGATGGAGGAAATGGAGGTGCTGGGTTCCTCCTAATATCCTCTGGAGGAGATGGAGTAGATGAGGTATGGGACGACATCTCACTCTGAGCCTCACTTTGGCCTGCCTAATATCCTCTGGAGGAGATGGAGTAGATGAGGTATGGGACGACATCTCACTCTGAGCCTCACTTTGGCCTGCTCTAGCTTGGGGCACCTGACTGGTACCCTCTCCTGCAGTTGTATCAAGCCGTCTACTAATTGTTTGCTTCCTAGTCGAAGGCATCGCTGAAAGAAAACAAGGTGAATATTAGAGACGAACACTTACGACTCAACTCTATGCACGATCTAGATTCATGAAGAAGGTAACAACCCTAGATGTCATGTAGCCTCCTGATTATAATTGTGGCGCGCTACACATCCATAATCAAGACTCTACTAGACACGGATCATAGACAATCCCTAGGACAAACCTGGCTCTGATACCAAGTTTGTCACGACCCAAACTGGAGGGCCATGACTAGCACCCGACCCTACTTGCCGGACACCAACGTACATTTTATCTAACCTTCTTTATTATCTTTTGGGGCTGACAAGATCAATATAAATGGTAGACATGGATCATGGACAACCAACAATAAAATCTGATGACATGAACATACATAACATGGGTGACCAGACAATCAAGAAACTATATATAAGGTACGAGCTACCATGCTACCATGAAAGACTATACAACAAAAACTAGCCGACAAGGCATACCAAACTATACATGAGTTGACACCTATCTATGAGCCTCTAAAGGAACATAAGTGCTGCGACATAGCCAGAACAGGGCCCCGACATGCCCATAATGTCTATAACAAAAATGCATACCAAGACCAAGGCAAGTTCGGAGAAGGGATCTCGCCAATCACCGCTGAACTGGATAGCCTACTGTGGTGAGGGAGCTGCGCCTTCCTGTCTATCAGGACCTGCAGCACGACATGCAACATCCACAAATAAAATGACGTCAGTGCGAATAAAGTACTGAGTATGCAAGGCAGGGAACCATAAATACAAACAGTAATGTAAGCAGAGATAAAGAATATACAACCTGTAACATCTGAGTACCTCTGAGGGCTACTGACATGAAATGCATGATACATATGTATAAATACATAAACTTTAAAAATATTCGCCTTTGTGGGCATCATCATCATATCGTACCCGGCCGTAATAGGCTCGGTAAAAAAACATACTCGGCCATCATAAGGCTCGGTAAAATCATACCCGGCCACGTGGAGCTCGATAAAATCCAATTGATCAGTGGTTGCATAATAGGTGCCATACCCGGCCGACTATAGCGCGGCTCGGTAAAGTAAAATAGATACATATATATAATGCATGCTCGACTCATGCACTCACGTTCTAAACCTTTCGGAGTGGCGTAAGGTCGGTATCCTGTGTACACGTTATTAGGACTTACTCTTCACCATGAACCTTATAAGAATCAGGAAGTACCAATAGCATTGATAACATAAGAATAAGAGAAGCAACATCACATCAATCATTCCATATGAGGGGAAACAATGTAAGTACTCCTAGATTCTAAGAGTAGAGTATCTTTGGAAGCTCGTTCATTAAACTATGTACGATCGGAGTCGTGCAAAAGAAGGAAAGGGATAGCCTCACATACCTTATATATACTTCCCCAATCTCAAGCTATGCAATTGTCACAACTCCTTAGTCTACAATAAGAGAAAGGATACTATCGTTATCATTTAAGCGTAATAACTATTATGTATCGACCACAACCTATTTTACGATGAAATGGACAGAACCTCCCCTATATATGTGACTTCACACAATTCTAAACAATCACTAAACATCCCAAACAACATCAATAATAATCATATTGAGCCTCCCAAAATAGTCCACGCACAACCTATTTACTCATACATACAACAACCACCGTAGTCGTGTCAAACGACCCGAAAATGTTATGAAGAACTACCAGCCCACAACCCTAAATATATATGGTATTTCTCCAAACCTTACTCCTCTAAAACTCCAACAAACAGTATTAAAATATGCAACCCAACAGCAACACAAAACAATCCATAAAACAATCCGCTACAAGTGAATAACTCGAACTGTATAGAACGAATTATCATGAATTCACAGAAGAAAAAATGAATAAAAGAGAGCAGTAAACTTACCTTACTCGTTGGATAACTCAACCCTTCCATTGGTTCTTCAAACTCTAGGTTTTACCCCCAATTAGAACTTGAAAGAAAGGAAAAATCGATTAGGGTTTGTGGATAATTTTTGGGAGGAAGTTTGCAGGAGTTTTGGTCTGGTTATTTGTGATAGATGATAATGGTTATATTGCAGGAGATAACCCTTTAAATGGCCTCTTTGGCCGACCCGAAATTGCCTATTTTTTGGCTATCATTTAACCAAGTAGGTGACACACCTAATTGTCACCTAGCAGCTTGTGCAGTTTCACAAAAATACCTATATCTCTCTACTCCAATGTCGTACTGATAAACGATTTAATGAGTTGGAAACTAGACTCATAGATCTTTCATTTGGCGGGTAGATCACACCGTAATTTCAAGTATATTGAGAGAAAAGCTTAATGATATTTGACCTAAAGTTTAAGTAAAACCATGAACCTAAGTTGCGACAACTTTTGTTGACTTTTGTCTCATAACTTGTTTGACTTCAAGACTTATGATACGGATACTATATGATTCAAATACCTTAAAACACTACCTCTTGAGTGTATTAAGCACCTCTAGGTTTACCCGAAAATACGGCTGACAACATCCTTGATTCATTTAACTTCTAATACTTATTAACCACCCTTATACACCTTTGTATCATTTAAGACCAATAGGATTAACTTCTTATCATCTTAAATATAATCTCTTCATGGATTTACGTTGACTACCTTATGTCATGAACTAACATACGTGAATATGGGTTGTAACACACACAATTTTCCAAATCAGCGTCTAGGGGCCTCTCAAAAGGCCTAGTTGAGGGGGGTAATTAAGACCACAAATAGTTTAAGGCTGTAACTAATAATCCGTGACAAGTTTACTCTCAAAAGGCCTAGTTGAGGGGGGTAATTAAGACCATAAATAGTTTAAGGCTGTAACTAATAATCCGTGACAAGTTTAGGGGGTGATAAGGTATTTTGCCTTTTTAGAATAGTTAACAAGTAAAAGTGAACGGAAGAAGTATAAAGCTACTTTCTCTAAAAAGCCATTTTGGCCTTTAAATACTACTAGTTTTGAAGTACATGCATTACGCGTGAATCTTTATCGATGGGAATAAACT
Source organism: Nicotiana glauca (assembly GCA_026770625.1). Taxonomy (NCBI): domain Eukaryota; kingdom Viridiplantae; phylum Streptophyta; class Magnoliopsida; order Solanales; family Solanaceae; genus Nicotiana; species Nicotiana glauca. The sequence continues at coordinate 63,031 of MU681210.1, forward strand.
TTAAAAAATCACATGAACAATATTATTTGACTTCCTATGTTACTTAAATAAGCATATATTCAAAAAAAGGAAGGGAAAATGGATAAGTACCCCCTGACCTATACTAGGATTCCCAACTACGCACTTTATCTTTGTGGGAATCCTATTACCTCCAAATAAAATTTTAAATGGAATTATTTCCACCCTTAACGCTGACAACTAAACTCAAGGCAAGTGGTGAATTACACGCACCTCCATATGTATTTTTAGTATTTTTTTATTCTTCTTCTTTTTCTTATTGTTTTTTCTTATTTCTTATTATTCTCATTTTTTTTGGTTATTTCATTTTTTTTCTTTTTGTTTTGGTCACCGGTGACATAAAATGACGGTTGTCGGAATTTCACGAACACCATTTTTCTGGCGAATTTTTTTTTCCGGTGACAGATTTTTATCCCGATCTAAGTGTATTTTATTTTATACATACATATATATATATATATATATATATATATATAAATAAATTTTTCTTGAAAGTGTATTTTATGTGTGGGAGGAAAGAAATAAAAATGAATATAAGTTGAGAAGACTTTTTCCAGTTAAAATTTCAATACATTATTTTTTTTCGGGTGTGGGAAGGTTTGAATTTTTTCCCCCAAATCTGAGTGTATTTTGATTTACTTATGAATATATCTTTTTGAGAGTTTAATTTGTGTATGAAAAGAAAAAAATGAAAGAAAAATGGTTAGATAAAGTCGCCGGTGAATGAATATCCTCCGGAATTAGAGAAGAAACGAAAAAAACAATAAAAGAAAAAAGAGAACGAAAAAGGAAAAGGAAAAGGAAAAGGAAAAAAAGGTAAGAAAAAATGGTAAAAAAGAATAAAAAATAATCTGAAAATTATTTTTTCTTGCTTCTCACTCTCCTTTGGGAGAGTAAAATCTGCCACGTCAGCGTTAAGGGTGCAAATAATTATATTTAAAATAAGGTTAGGGGGATAATAGGATTCCCAAAAAGATAAAGTGTGTAGTTGGGAATCCAGATATAGGTCAGGGGGTACTTATGCATTTTCCTCAAAAAAAATGTAGAAAGTCATAATTTAAATAATCTTACAAATTACAGTACAATTTACTGCTAATTTTAAAAAAAAAATTTCTTATCAAATATTGTAATTGGTTTTGTGATTTAATATGGCCATATATTACAATATATAAATAAAAAAAATTATAGTGTGCCATATATTATTACTATGAATTATTATTATTTTAAAATGTAAGCATGTCGTTTATTTAAAGTAACCTTTGAATTAGGACTTACCTATGAATTTTAAATAATAAAAATGTAGAAAGTCATAATTTAAATAATCTTACAAATTACAGTACAATTTACTGCTAATTTTAAAAAAAAAAATTCTTATCAAATATTGTAATTGGTTTTGTGATTTAATATGGCCATATATTACAATATATAAATAAAAAAAATTATAGTGTGCCATATATTATTACTATGAATTATTATTATTTTAAAATGTAAGCATATTGTAGAAAGTCATATTTTAAAATGTAAGCATGTCGTTTATTATTATAGTGTGTCGTTTATTTATAATTCATAGGTAAGGTTTAATCATATTTTAAAATGTAAGCATGTGTTTATGGTAGTATATAATAGTAACCTTTAATGTTTAGGAATTTAAGAAATAAATTTAACTTTAATATTAGGAGATTCTACATAATTCAAATAAAAATAATTTAATACCAGAATTATAATGTATTTCACTTAAATATTAGAAAAACTATCAATTTACACTTTTATCCAATGTGAAATTATTTTTTAAAAAGTAAAAAAGGCGAACGACATTCCGCTAAAGGGATTCGTTATTTTAATATTGTATATAATATATACATAAATATAGATATTTTATATAAGATAAAAGTTTAATTGCTATCAAAATCCTGAATATAAGGACTTAGTTAAAATAAAGAGGGAAAATTTGATAAATAAAATTTTAGTTGATCTTAAGATACTAAATATTAAGAAAAAAACATAAACAAATTATGCTTAATTTTCAAAAAAGTTTATGCCTAATAACTCCTTCTACGTGTCTTCTTGACAAGTAGTGGTAGTTAATGTTTAGCCTTAAAAAAATTCTTATGTTACATAATTTAATTAGGAAAAGAATTTAGGTAAGGTAAATCTTAATCTATTTTAAATTCCTAAATATTAGGACTCTATAAATATTTCAAAAAAGGAAAAAAAATTAAAACCAAAATTTTATTGATTTTAAGGTTCTAAATATTAGGAAAATAAATGTTTCGGTTGTTTTGTAGTAATTTTCCCTTCTTCGGTTAAGTAGTTTCCTTGCTCGCTCGCCCGCGTGGCGCCGCGTCATTGTTCAAGCAATCGGCAGAAGGTGGGTAAAGATGACCTTCTCCTTATTCCGATTCAATGAGTTGGAGAATGAAGGTGGACCTGTAGCATTGCTCGTTTTTGTTTGACGTTTTAACGGTTGATGGGGGTGATGTTTTCTGAATTTGGTAACGGAATTCAGCTCTCTTTCCCCTCATTTGGACACGGGGTGATTAATTCTCGTTTTCCGTCTCCTCTATTTTTCTTTGAAACAATTGCAAGCATATCCTTACCGTTCCCTTTGGTGGGCGGCCATGTTTCCGATTTTTGATCTGGAGAAGACTAGGAAGTTTTCAGTAAGAAATCCCCACAGACAACGCCAAATTGTTTGACCCAAAAGATATTGAATCCTTTTTGGTTAAATCAATTAAAGAAGATAAAAAGGTAAATCTTAGTCAAACATAGTAAATTTCTGATCGATAAACAAACCAGAAGATGATATATAAAATGAAGTAGAAACGGTAAGTTATCGAAGTCTTTCATTTCTTCTCTCACCAATCGGTGAAGATGACTGTTGTAGAAAATCTATTGGAGGATTATTTTCCTTCTTTTGTTCTTAAAGAGATTACCGAGGAGAAAGAAAGGAAAAAGCCCCCCTTTCTAGGAAGGTCTCATTCCTATATATAGTCATGGAGTAATTGACATGTATTTAGGCCATAGCCTCCTTACTTTGCGCCCGCTTTCGTCGTTCGGTGAATATGTGGTTTGGCATAAATAGTGTCATCTTTCTTTATCCCATTGTTTGGACATGGCCCCAATTGGATCAACCATAGCGGTCAGATTTTGACCAATACAGTTAGTCCCTCCGTCTGCCGGTGTCGTCCCTTGTCGGGCCCGGTAGACGGATGATGATTTTCGTTTGTCTAGGAGAAATCTGACTGTCTGTCCTTTGGGTATGATTTTCAGAATCAAGCAGCATATTGGCACCCTTTCAATATCTTTGAACCGTTGCGGTTGTTTCGGAACCGAAACGTCGTTCAGATTGAAACATTGTTCGTGGTTACTGTTATTATGACACACATTCCTAGGAAATTGAAACGTTTTGTGCCCTATTAGATTCGATTGGCGACTCTTGGGTTTCATGCTTGGGGGATTTATGTCTCCTATAAATAGAAGGAACACATCATTTGATTGATACACTTCCTTGTCCTTTACTTGAAAGAACTTTGCGGATATACTTTCTTCCTGATACGTTGAATTTTTTTTTGTGAGTTAACCGAAAACTTTTCATTCTCCATTTTATTTATCTTTTTGCTTCACCAAACTGGCAAAATGGTTGGTGATTCTTCTCGCGCTGACCTCCCTGTCGCAATTCCGACACCGGAAAATAATGCTCTAGCCACCGGAGGAGCAGAAGTAGCAGAAGATGAGGAGGTCCCATCGGTAGCCGAGATCTTGCCTCGCCCCGGGAAAGCATGGACCGATTTTAGTAGTCTCAGCGGGGAGGAGCCAGAACCTGTTCACTATGTTATAAGAGAGGAGGAGATCGCAGAATTGAAGGCTAGGTGGGGAATTCCTCACTACATCGAAATACTGCCGGCAGTAGGGGATGACATAGTCCATTTTTACTATCCATGGTACTGCGTGTTCTATGCCTACCTCTTTCTTATTGGATACAAGATTCCTCTTCCTCTCCTGATTGTGGATTTTTGCCGTTTTTACGAGGTATGCCCAGCTCAACTTTCACCGTACCTGTATAAGATGTTCCTTATGTTGCTCAAGTTTGCAGAGCTCGCCAGTCGTGAGATCACTTTGGGGCATATGCTCAATATCTTCGCTTCTCAGCTTATTTGCGGCATGATGATTCACATGTGCCATTGAGGGTCGGAGAGTCTGATGGTGAAGATGGATGATAGGACCAATCATCGATTCAACGAAAATTATTTCTATATGCGGACTGAGCACCTTGTGGTGGATCCTATGGGATTCCCTGAGAAGTGGAACTTTGAGCGTAAGCTTCTATACTTTTAGTCAGGGAGATGTCCGACCAATTTCCATTGCACTAAAACCCTGTTATGTTTCTGCACCTACGAAACTACCCCCTTTATCTGTTGAAGGCATCCGCGAGTGGGTAAGTGCTATCCTTCCTCATACGACAGGGGTCCGTACCTGGTCGACCTTCTATGAATATTATGGACGTAAGCCCCTTACAGGTGAGATGTCATTTCCGCTTGCTGCTTCTCCCTTTTTTTTAATTGGTTTCTTATGTGCTATTTGCCGATGTTAGGGAGAGTACGGAGGGCAAGGGCTCCTCTATTGGCTTTTCGTCAACCTGTATGGTCTGCTCACCCTGCTGCAATATCTATTCCTCGACCTTCGTCGAAGGTTGCTTCAGTCGAGTCTAAGGCCGCGGTCGTACTTGCCAAAGCCATCCCTCAGATTGAGGCTCCGTCTCATTCCGCTCGTCCGTCAAGTAAATCTTCCCGCGCTGAGGTATGAGAGGGGCCACCTAAGAGGCGATGAGTGGAGTCTGGGACAATATCTCTGGCAGTGATACATCTGGATGAAGTCTCTTTCTTGACGAGATTTAGGATGGGGGTTGATGTCGTCTGCCTGTGGAGAAGGAGCCAGCCATTATATTTGCCCCGTCGATGGAGATTCCTACCACTGCCATTGATCAGCAACCGGTCGCGATATGGGGTTAGATTTATAAGGCCATTGTCGTTCCGAACAAGCCTTCATCCTCACTACCCGGTCATGCTTCCTCTTCGACTGCGGAAACGGGAAAGGGCATAGTGGTCAATGACTATGAGTCCGAGTCGTATCTCGATCCTAATGATGTTAGGATGTTTGAAGAGGGTCTTACCAGTTTGGTGGTTCATGCGAGAGGTTCGTCCCCTATTCTTGAGATCTTATCGAATATCAATCTCCTGGGGGATACGGAGGACCTGGTGCTGTAGTTTGACGTCTTGTGTTCTGTTGTTGAGAATGCAGCTCTTCGAGACATTCCCGACATTGATTTGATGCACTAAGTGGCCGCTATGGGCTTGAGAGTACGTTATATTTTTCTCTCGTGTTTCTCTCATTTTTCTTGGTGATATGGTTTTAACCCATCTTTTCGTTTTTCAGACGTACATGGTAGAAATAAAGAGTGCTTGTAGTGACAATATTTGGGCTAAGATTTTCTTGAAGATATTGGAGAAGTACCAGCGCTATCGCAACAAGTGCCGTGAGATGTACGAACGGCTGAAGGTAAACCTTAGCGATCGATCTCTCGGCGAGGAATTTTAGAAGAGGGATCAGAATTTGATGTAAGCTATTCACAGTAAGAGTGTACTCGAAGAGCAACTTCGTGCAAAGGACGAAGAGCTTGAGTTGGGCAAAAGGGTTGCTGTAGAATGCAAATATCTTTAGGGGAAGTTGAGGTCGATGCAATCTGAGATGGATCAGAATCTTATCAGGGTCGAGGCGATGAGTGCGGAGTGGATGGGAAAATTTTCCGAGTTGGAGAGAAAGATCGTTGGGTTGGAGAGAAAGATCGTTAGGTTGGAGAACATCGAGAGCGCCTAGTCGGCGGCTTTGGCGAGGGCGGCAACTCTAGAGAATACTATCTGTGTCCTTTGGTCCGAGCAAGAGTCGGAGAAGGCGACAACCATGCTAATGGAAGCAAGGCTTGAGGAGTGTATTGGCAAAATTGACCGTGAGGCATCATCCTTGGGAGACCAAGTCGCTGCTCTTAAGGCCGAAAAGGAGCAACAATTGGCTCAAATTGAATATACCCCGCTGTTGTTCCCCGTCATTTGCACGAGCTTTAGGTTCATATTGAAGCCCATGGGACATATATAAGAACATGTGGGATGTGGGTAACATTATCGAGGCTGCATATAAATGAGCTCGGGCAAAGGTATAAAAGGCTCGCGTCAAGTGTGGATATGAATCTGCGATATCGGAGGCCGATGAGGGCGCGGTTGATGAAGAAGTACTTCCTGGAGATGGTGGTGATGATGGTGGAGGTGATGACGCCGAGTGCAAGAATGTTGTCTTTGTCTATTTTTTTATATTCGTTGTTGGTTGTCGTCGTTTCTTCCCCTCTCCTTTTTTAGACTGTTGGTTCGGGCTATATGTAATCTACGACTGTTTGTGCAGTCACTTTGTATAAAGAGGAAGTTTTCATTGTTATATGCCCTCTGTATTTTTTTGTTTGCTCTTCATACTTTGGTGTAAAGTAGATTCCCAAACGCGAGTTCCTTCCTCTTTGGGAATTTAGTGTCACGCGGGTAGAATGGGACTTAATGGCGGCTTTGGCTAGAGAGACGATGTTTTTGAACTTGTGTCGAGACGCTGTCTTATCATAGTCTGAATGGTATCGAACTATTTTTCTAATAGCGACCTTAGCCGTAAGGATATAACTTTCGGGCTTGTATCGAAGTATTATCCCGTCGTGAGTCCCAATCTTTCTTTCCTTTTTTTTATTAAGTATTGCCCTATCGTCGTTTGATCGAGGTTGGACTCTTTTCTTTGGCAAAGGCCTTTGGCCTTAAGGGTGTTATTTTGAACTTTTGTCGAAATATTAACCTGTCGTTGTTCGATCGAGGTCGAACTCTTTTCTTTGGCAAAGGCCCTTAGCCTTAAGGGTGTTATTTCGAACTTGTCAAAATATTAACCTGTCGTTGTTTGATCGAGGTTGAGCTGTTTTCTTTGGCGAAGGCCCCTGGCCTTGAGGGTGTTATTTCAAACTTGTCGAAATATTAACCCATCGTTATTTGATCGAGGTTGAACTCTTTTCTTTGGCGAAGGCCTTTGTCCTTAAGGGTGTTATTTCGAACTTGTCGAAATATTAACTCGTCGTTGTTCGATCGAGATCGAACTCTTTTCTTTTGGCGAAGGCCCTTGTCCTCAAGGGTTTTATTTCAAACTTGTTGAAATATTAACCTGCCGTCATTCGATCGAGGTTGAACTCTTTTCTTTGGTAAAGGCCCTTGTCCTTAAGGGTGTTATTTCAAACTTGTCGAAGTATTAACCTGTCGTTGTTCGATCAAGGTCGAACCCTTTTCTTTGGCGAAGGCCCTTGGCCTTAAGGGTGTTATTTCAAACTTGTCCTTGGCTTAAGGGCCATCTCTACCACTTGAAATTTCTTATCTTTGACAACTCCTTCTACGAATGATGTAAGTACTACCTCCCATTTTATCACAATGCTTGAATTGTCAAAGCCAGATAAAGTATGTGCCTTAGGTACTAGCTTATCTTCAACGTGCATCTCGTTTAATACTCTTAGTAAAATGATGTTCACGGAACTACCTGGATCAATCAAAACTCGTTTCACATTAGTATCATGTACAAGTAGAGATATTACCAGTGTATCGTTGTGTGGAGTTAACACGATGTCCGCATCTGCATCATCGAATACAATGCTTTCTTCCTCCAAAACATGTCAGACCTGCTTCCCTTATGTAACTGTAACTTTGAAATTTTCTTGGCCGTCATATATGTCACGCCATTAATTTCTTTTCCTCCCGCTTATAATATTAACGGTCTTTTTTGGAGAAGGAGGTTTAGGGGGCTCCTGCCTGTTCTTTATGTATGCTTGCTTGCCTTTTTCACTAAATAGTTCGGTAAGATACCCTTGCTTTAATAAATGGTCTACTTCACCTTGTAGTAATCTACAATCTGCCATTTTATGATCACGATCGTTGCGAAACTCGCACCAGTGATCAGGATTACACCTATTTGGATTTGATCTCATTTCTTTTGGACACCGCACCTTATCACCCATGTTTCTTAACACTGCTACTAACTCTGAAGTGCTGAAATTAAAATTGTAACCGCCAAATCTTGCCTTCAAGCTTCTATCATCATCTCGCGTCTCTCGTGCGTTTTGATCATTTCTAAACCTTGATGATGAAGCTGATTCTCTATTTCTTGATTTATGATCATATCTTGAATTGTCCTGCTTTGAACATGAGTCTTTTCCTGCTGGGCCCATATAAGGTTTGTATCTATTTTTACCAGACCTTTTTTCAGTTTCAGCACGTCTCGAACTCACCTTCTCCTCTTTTTGAGACAGAGAGATGGTATCTTCTTCTATCCTTAGCTTTGTGCTGTATTTGTTGTAAACATAATGCGCTTTGATAAACGAATGTGCAAGCTGAGCAAAAGAACTTATAGAATTTTCGGGTAAGAGAGAATACCATGTCAATGCTCTTTTGGTAAGTGTTTCACCGAATTTCTTGACCAATACTGATTCAATTTCTTGTTTGGTTAAGTTATTGCCCTTCACACCCATTGTGAACACAGTCACGTGGTCTCGTGGATCAGTTATGCCATGATATTTTAGAATATCAAGCATCTTAAACTTCTTTAGAATCAGCACAGGAGCAGCACTGGGCGTCCAAGGTTGTTGTGAATATTTATCCATATCTATTCCTTTGATTACTGGCGGTACTCCAGGTATTTGCTCTATGCGATCGCTTTGCTCCTTGAGCTATTTCTGCAAGGTTAAAACTAAATTTTGTAAATCAGAATTAACTATGTTACCTGGTTTGCCATCACGAGACTCGCTGAGAGTTCTATCATTGCCTGAATTAACGAGCCCAGAACACAGGTTTTTCAAAGTATTGTGATTCAGAGTTGGTGTTGGTGGTGCAACCGATAACTGGACGGTAAAAGCTTGGAGAGCATTATTGACATGTTAAGCAATTAGTTTCTTCAGAGCATCATTGAGTGCTTGTTCGTTTGCAACTCTGTCATTTTGATTTGCTTCAGATCCGTTTTGGTTCACAACTCCGTTATTTTTGTATCAGGATTTGAGGTAGCACTATTGGTGGAGAAGAATAAAGAAAAATATTGTAGGATTTATGGCTTGGTGTCTCAATTGTCAGCATGTGAAATATGAGCATTAGAGACTGGGTGGCTTGCTTCAGCAGATGGATATTCCCGAGTGGAAGTGGGAGAGGATCAATATGGACTTTGTTGTTGGACTTCCAAGGACTTTGAGAAAGTTCAATGCTATTTGGGTGATTGTGGACCGACTGACCAAGTCCGCGCACTTTATTCCTGTGTGTACTACTTATTCTTCAGAGCGGTTGGCATCTATATCCAGGAGATTGTTCTTTGCATGGTGTCCCGGTTTCCTTCATTTCAGATAGGGGCACTCAGTTTACCTCGCATTTTTGGAGGTCTGTGCAGCAAGAGTTGGGTACTCAAGTTGAGTTGAGCACATTTTTTCATCCTCAGACGGACGGGCAGTCTGAGCGCACTATTCAGATATTGGAGGACATATTGTGTGCTTGTGTCATTGATTTCAGAGGTTCATGGGATCAATTTCTACCGCTTGCATAGTTTGCTTATAACAACAGCTACCAATCGAGTATTCAGATAGCTCCATATGAGACTTTATATGAGAGGCAGTGTAGATCTCAAATTGGTTGGTTCGAGCCTGGAGAGGCGAGGCTATTGGGGACTGATCTGGTGTAGGATGCTTTAGAAAAGGTGAAGGTGATTCAGGAGAGGCTTCGTACTACAGACAAAAAGGTTCGAGATGTGTCCTACATGGTTGGTGAGAAGGTTCTGTTGAAGGTTTAGCCCATGAAGGGTGTTATGAGATTTGGGAAGAAAGGAAATTGAGTCTTCGGTTCATTGGGGCTTTTGAGGTGCTTTAGAAGATTGGGGAGGTGGCTTATGAGCTTGCTTTGCCACCCATCTTCTCGAGTGTTCATCCGGTATTTCATGTTTCTATGCTCCGGAAGTATATTGGGGATCCGTCTCATCTTCTGGATTTCAGCACGGTTTAGTTAGATGATGATTTGACTTAGGATGTGGGGCCAGAGCTATTTTGCGTCGTCAGGTTTGAAAGTTGAGATCAAAGGATATAGCTTCAGTGAAAGTGCAATGGAGAGGTCGGCTCGTGGAGGAGGCTACCTGGGATATCGAGCGGGAGATACGAGTAGTATCCTCGCATGTTTGAGGCTTCAGGTATGTTTCAATACTTGTTTGAGGACGAACATTTCTTTAAGTTGGGGAGGATGTGACGACCCGGCCAGTCGTCTCATGAGTTACCGCTCTGTTTCCCCCATTTCTAATTCTTTATGCTTTGTTTATCTGTGTTTTGTGATATTGGGTTGGTCGGATCTTATCCGAAATGATTTTTGTAAGGGTTGAGACACTTAGTCTCTTTTAAGGAAGTTTAAGTTGGAAAAGTCAACAGAATGTTAACTTGTGTATTAGAGGGCTCAGATGTGAATTTCGATGGTTCGGTTAGCTTTGGGAGGTGATTTAGGACTTAGGAGTGTGATCAGAATGGGTTTTGGAGTTTCGAAGTTGATTTAGGCTTGAATTGGTGAAGCTGTTATTTTGGCGATTTTCGGTTGATAGGCGAGATTTTGATATAGGGGTCAAAATGAAATTCCGATAGTTGCAGTAGTTTCGTTGGGTCATTTGTGATGTATGTGCAAAATTTCAGCTCATTCGGACGTGGTTTGGTTGGATTTTTTTAATCAAAAGTGGAATTCGGAAGTTTTTAGAAAGTTTGGCTTGAGTCTGATGTGTTTTGGGTGATTCATTGTTGTTTGAGGTGATTTGATGATTGGAACAAGTTTGAATAAGGTATTAGGATATGTTTGTGCTTTTGGTTGAGGTCCCGGGGGCCTCGGGGTGACTTCAGATGGTTAACGGAGAAGTTGGATTTTTGTTTCAGCTGCTGAATTTGCTGCTTTTGGTATTTTCACGCCTGCGGATTGCGGACCACGGGTGCAGTACCGCATATGCGAGAGAGGGGTCGCAAAAGCGACCTAGGTATGTTTGTCAGGGACCGCAGAAGCGGATGAGAGGACCACATCTGCGGAGTTGCAGCTGCGGAAGGATTATCGCAAATACGGATGTGGCCGGTTAAGTGATTTCTGCATAAGCGGAGGAATAACCGCAAATGCTGTACCGCAGAAGCGGGTGTCGACATATGATTTTTGAGCCTCCCTAAGAGTTTTTATATTTTAGTATGTAAATATTTAATTTAGGCCTAATATAACTATTTCAACTCATTTTGACTCTTTTACTTTATTTTATTACCAAAAATAAATATTACAAAAATATTTCAGTTTATGTAAATTTCATAATTTTAAAAAATACAAAAAAATAATACCTTATTTTTATATTTATACACAAAAATAGTTTCACGTTTAGTTTAATTAATTAGAATTAGTTTTGTCATGGTGTAGTATTTCTATCTTATTTTAAAAGGCATTGTGTAGTCTAGGGACCCTTCTAGACTCTTCTTTAGGGCAAAAAAATAAATAAAAAGACCGTAAGGACTTAACACAAAAGGACCTAGGGACTAATTAATAAATACACAAAATATAAACCTAGACCTAGACTCTACAATAAAGAGGAGGGAAATACATTGAAATGGAGAGGGCCGCATTTCAGAAGAAAAAAAAAATCAGAGAATCCCTCCCCATGCCGTCTTCTTCGACGAAGACCTGAAGCTCCTCATTTTGAAAGCAAAAAAAAAAAAAAAAAAAACCAACAGTTTCTTCTTTGACTGAGGTTGAAGACCAAACCAACAGATCCCTTCCTCTTTTGACTACCGCAACTCTCCGAAGTTCGACCACACTGTACACACACATATTCACACATTGAAAAAAAAAAAGCAAAAGCAACGAACAAAAATAGGGGCTGAAAACAGTGAGGCATCCTAAAGCGTTTAACATCCTTTTTCCAGCGAGTCTCGAGTTCTTTGGTTGAGTTTCGATGACTGTTTCCGTTGGTTCTTTGTCGAGGTCCGTTCGCTAGGCCCGTTCTTAGTTCAAAGTTGCCGTTCACTAGAGGTCACATTTTAATCTTCCTATTTCCAAAATTGTCGTCATGAATATTTGAATTATTTGTTTGATTTGTCCTATAAGTTTATTTTCAATAGTCAAGCCATGGATGTTGATTTTGTTGTTGACGTGCTTATTAGCATGTTAAAATAATGACCGAAATACAAGTCACAAAATTAGTGAATGTAGCTTAGGAAACTTGGGAAATTGGCTTAATTCCATTTGATTTATGTGTTGAGATCCTGCTCTTCTTCCGTTTGATTTATGTGTTGAACTCCTGATCTTCTTTATTCAATGTTTTTGCATCAAATTTATTTTATTTCTATAAATATTTGGTCATATGCCTAAGATAGTTGTTGCCTGCTTCACATAGGATAGATAATCAAAATGAATTTGCTTATTTGATTTGGAGATGAATCAACGCTAAAGGACCTTCATTCACGTTGGCTTGAAAAGCAAAAAGGGGTAAAATCCCAATTCACCTAGTGTTAGTAATTAGATTCTGTTAATAATTGAGGTGAGCCATAAGTAAATGAGATCCCATAGTGTATGGCCCTCGTAAGTTAGCTTAGAAACCTTTTAGTTAGGATAAATTGAGGTGTGCCGTGCCAAACAAATATGACAATTGCATGGCCCTCATTTTAATTAATCCTGTATTGATCCTTAGAATTCGAGGCACGCCGTTTAGTTAAATTTCATAGCCCTCGCAAAGTTGCTAACGCGTAGTTGCTGTAGTTGCGTCATTTTAATAATTTACCTTTCTAAACTCGGGTGCACATGAACCCAAATTCAAATCTCAACATTAATTAAAATGTGTTATGGACTGCGGGTGCATTTATGTGGTACGGTTTGAAACATATTTTAAATGACGTTGCAATCTTCCTTTAACTAATTAAATAAAAGCGGTTTAGGTTTAAAATTGCACTATAGGTCTAAAATATTTTAAATTAGATAATTAAGCCATTTGTAACAGTTGAGCGACCGTGCTAGAACCACGGAACTCGGGAGTGCCTAACACCTTCTCCTGGGTTAACAGAATTCCTTATATGGATTTCTGGCTCGCGGACTGTTAAACAGAGTCAATCCTTTCCTCGATTTTGGATTTAAACCGGTGACTTAGTACACCATAAATCTTCCAAGTGGTGACTCTAATTTTTAATTAAATAATCCTGTTTCGATTGTCACTTCAAGTTGGAAATAACTCCATTTATTATACCCCTTCCGCGGGTGTAGTGTAGTGAAAAAGGATGTGTGACAACTCTGGCAACTCTGCTGGGGAAAAGAACCCAGAATCTCTAGTTTAGGGTTTAGAATTCGAGCTTAGATGAATTGTTATATTTTGGCTTTATTTGTTATCTGATTTTATTACATGTTTGGGCCTAATGTGCTAGATGATGCTTTTACCGCTTTGATACTATCTGAATTATATATAAACTGCTACGAAATCCTTCACTTCTCATCGTCGGGGATGTGCTCGTTGGTCGAGAATCCCAGTTCTGTTAGTGTCATACCTTGAAATAAGAAAGAGGCTCGGACAAGTTACTAAGCTGGATGGCCTTTTGGTTCCCGGTACGTATCCCCCTCCTCGACTTAGTTGTTCGTTCGGGTACACAGTCTAGAACAAATACCCAGGTTTTGAACCTAGAATAACTCAGCCTCATGCCAGATCCCTAGTAGGAGCGCTTGCTTGCATCATATGCATTTTGACTTAGGGGGCTCAATACAGGGATTGGGTCCGTCTAGGACAGGTGTACCCAAAATAACAGACCATCTTGATACATCCTATGTGCTACAAGTTGTATTTATCCAAGGGTAAAAGGATCATTTGGCGGACCAATGATAGCTGACAGTAAATGAAAAGATGAAAAAAAAACAATTGAAAAGGAAAAAAAAGAAAAAAGAGGGTGAAGTATAAAAATAAATCAAGTGGGGTCCAGTTATAATTTTCTTTCACAATTTTTCAAGATAAACAAAAAAAATAAAAATGAAAAATCCAAAAAAGAGTTTGCACTTTCCCTTTCATTTTTCAAAAAATCAAACAAAAAAAAGAAGAAGAGAGAAATAGAAAATCCAAAAAGATTTTACATTTCATCATTTTTCAAGAAAAAGAAAAAAAAGTTTTATTTGATTAGTTATTTTTTAATTCTCAACCGTATCCAATTTGCCCGAACTACGCATACCTGATTCTCGTCTTTCGGGGCGTGATACATAGGCAACCCACATAGGGTCCGGTCTTCCTAGTAAATCTTAGGTTCTTGGCTTTGTGGGGTCTTAGCCAAATTTTGCACTTTTAGCCACATAGGTTAATCTTAGAAAAATAGTCATAATCATGTCTTGCATATGTCCAACAGGAAACGTTACTGTCTCACATTGTGTTTTAGGTCTTTAATTTTATTTGGTCTAATTTTCTCATATACGTGTGGATTTCTTACCGGAGTTTGAGCATGACAGACACCCCGTGACCATCCACTTAGGATCGCTTAGTTAGGAGTTGATTAAGGAGATTTGTTTTATTTTTATGTTTTGAGTGTGTTCTTCATTTTGTGTCGTCTTTTACTTTCTAGTTTTGTACAATAATGTCAAGTCTTTTGTTATTGTATTTTTTGTTTTATATTTGAAAAAAGGTGTTGTAACTCAAAAATTCAAAAAAAAAAGAGATGTTGCATTTTATATTTCCGTCATAAGTTTTCTTTAGAATACTAATTCTAGAAATGAAAAAAATTTGAGGTTGTTTTTACTTTATCCAATTAATATCTAGGACTTAAAATGAATCATTTTTATGTTTCCTTTAGTATATTAGGACCAAAATTCAAAAAAAGTAATTTTTTTAGTACTTCTTTAAAAGTTTTCTTTAAAGTGTTGATTCCAAAATCCAAAAATATTTTCTTTTGAGGTGATTCTTTGGGAAATTAGCAAAAAATGAATTTTTTTTTTTCATTAGAACTTTAGGATATTGTACATAGAAGAGAAAAAAAGACAACATATTTTATCTTTGGTTTATTTTCAGAGTTTCTCTTTTAGGCTATCAAAATTGAAACCCAAATATATATATATATATATATATATATATATTTTATCTTTTTCATTGTTTGTTTCGAAATCTTGCGTCAGGATATCAAATAAAAATTTAAAATATTTTTCTGTGGTTTATTCTTTAGATTTTCTTCCTAAAAAAAAAGAATCGAAAAATATTTTTCTCTTCTAGGATATTTCCTTAATAGAGTATTTGTTTCAAAAGAAAAAAATAGAGAAAAAAAACATGCCCGTTAAGCTTGAGTTTAGAATAGGTCATAGAACATTAAGTATAGAAAATTTAAAAAATAAGGATTTGCTTCTTTTATTTCTCTTTTCTCATCAGAGTAATCATTAAGGTAAAAAAGAAAAAAAGAGAATGATAGTTTGTTTGCTTTATTCTCTATCTTCCCGAACTATGCAAAGATCTGATTCATGCGGGGTCATGATACGTAGGCAACCTACGTAGGGCTCGATTCGAATCATTTTTTTATTATTAAAAGAAAAAGAAAAGAAAAAAGGGAAAAAAAGAGAGGAAAAAAGAAAAAAAAAAGAGGTTAAATCATGGGATGTGAGAAATGAGAGGAAAGAAAAGAGTGATCATTAGAAGGGAAAAAAAGGAAGGAAAATGCGCAAGCAAGTACTAGAAAAGCAGAGAAAAGAGAGGTTGAAATAAAAAAATTGGGATGATGCCAACTGACCTTTGTACCCTCAAATTCATTTTAGAACCGATAACTGTGGCTAGGTGTATTGCACGCAATGTGATATTTTTGATGTTAAATGCCCTAATGCTAACGGGATGACCCTTTTTTTGTTCTTTTTGATATCTTCATAGCAGAAAGGTGGTTGGTTTGTGGTTCTCGAAGTAGTAACTCCTCTCCACAACATAAAGTCAAAAGGCAATGGCAGACAAGGACAGAACTGGGTTGGTTGATACGGATGCTCGAAAGCAGTTGGTTGAACAGAATACTGGTTTGGCTGGTGAGACAAGGATGTTAAGACAACACATGACGGACATGTATCAGGCCTGGATGAATGGGAAGGCACCACCCTCGCCACCACCAGGCTTCTTAGATGCTACCTTTATCCAAGCTTTGGAACTTCCCAATCACCCCAGTATCTCCATCACTCTTCCTCCAATTACTTCTCCCCAAATTTGCCCTCCTGTCATATCCACTACCCCCAACAATGAATACCCACTCAAAGCTTGTGATGCCCAATATTACCCCTCAAATGTCGCCCACAAAGTTCTTGATCCATATAAGAAGGGCCCTCGGGATGAGTTTCATGCTGAAAATGAAAAGGTTACAGGAAAAGTAGGGTGAGATGAGATATCCATGAAGCTGAAAGGTGTAAAACAATCCTTAAAGAACATGCAAGGGATGGGGGACCGGGTTAACATGTCTTGTAAAGAATTGTGTATGTTCCCCGACGTTCGCCTGCCTGTGGAGTTTAAAGTACCTAAGTTTAATTTGTATGATGGGGGTGGAGATCCGGTAGCCCTTCTGAGGGGTTATTACCGTGAAATGAGAAGTGTTGGCGAGAAAGATGATTTGTTGATGGCGTATTTTAGTGAGAGCCTGGCTGGGGCAGCTTTGGAATGGCATAATTGTCAAGATGTCGGGAAGTGGCAGACGTTAGGTGACATGGCTCAAGATTTTGTGCGGCGCTTTCAGTACAATATAGACATTGTCCCAGGCCGCTCATCCCTATCTCAGATGGAAAAGAAACACAAGGAAAGTTTTAAGAATTTTTGTCTTAGATGCAATGAACAAGTTGCTCGGGATAGTCCTCCCATTGATAGAAGAGATATCGCTGAGCCCCGCCAACGATAAGATCCAGTGGTTATTCTTGCCAAACGTCTTCAGCCTCAGCTCCAACCCCGAACCTGTCCCCAAGCTCCATGTAATCCACCTCAGCATCATCCTCCGAACAATGACCGGTCATATGTCTTACTACTAGGTCACTCCATCCGCTAATGATAGGGTCCGGTGGTCGTTCTTGCTAGACACTTTCAGCCACAATACCAACCCCGTGAACATCCCCAAACTCCACATAAGCCACCCTAGTATTATCTACCGAATAACATCCGGCTATTTGTCCTACTACCAGGTGACTCCTTAGGGCGAGCACCAGCATCCCAAAATTTTGTGTGCCTTCACAGCATTTTCAAGCATCTAACAATCTGAGAAAACTGAGGCACAGAGGGAAACAAAGGCAAAAAGATAATTTCACGCCCATCGGAGAATCCTACACAAGTTGTTTGAAAAGTTAAAGCACTCTGGCCTGATTGAACCACTCCTCGGCTATACTCCAGACCCATATGCAAAAGGCTTTGATCCTGCTATTCGATGCATGTACCACTCTAATGTCCAGGGGCATAGCATTGAAGATTGTCGCTCTTTGAAAAGGGAAATAGAAAGAATGATTCAAGAAGGGGTAGTTGTGGTCAATAACAGTTACATGGGGCATGTAATCTTCTTGGGAACTAGTTGATTAAAGTTGATAATGGTCTTGGCAATATTGATGCAAAACTCAGTGGTTAAGATGCTGTTCTTGGTAATTGGGAAGACGCTCCATTTCTTGGTCAGCCGGAGTGGAGTTTTGGTTGTTTATTTTGTTGTCATTTCTATTATTCGGGTTATTTCAGGGTTGTAATTCGGACATTATCTTTTGACTCAAACCCTTTTATCCCTTCATTTTGCCTTGTTTGTCTAGTCATAGTAGCTTGTCTAGTGTTGTCTAGGTTTGTTCCATTACCCCAGTTTGTGTTACTTGCTTTGTAATTCGAACCGTTTCACCGTCTGTCTAATGCAATTTCCTATCTTTTGTTGTTTCTAATCATTTTCTTTGTTTAGTTCTCTTCTATCATTCCATTTTGTCTTTTGTCTAAATGCTGGTTTCAATGATATGACATGCATGAGGAATCTTCGGCCTAGTCTTAAAAGCCAATCCATTTCTGAAACAGTAATACAAGAAATTGAGTGTGATGATAAAGCACAGATTGATGATGATGAGCGGGTCAAAACCCGATTGGAGTAATTTAGTTTGATCTATGAGAAAAGATTGGCAGCAATGTGTCATGGCCAATTGTATCAACAAAGAACAGTAAGAGCATATAATAAAAAGGTACGTCCACGAAAGTTTGTAGTGGGCCATCAAGTGTTGAGACGTATTCTTCCATACCAGGCTGAGGCCAAAGGTAAGTTCGCCCCAAATTAGCAAGGGTCGTTCATCGTGACGAGAGTGTTGTCCAATGGTGCTTTGTATTTAACAGACATAGAAGGCAAGTGTGTAGAAATGGACATCAATTCTGATGCGGTCAAGAGATATTGTGTATGATTTTCTTTGGTTTAATTGCATTTGTTTGTACTTGGCATATTTTGAAGATTGGAGTGACGGAGGCATTTTGTTCTGCTATCTAAACACTTTACCCTTTGTTACCCTTTTGAGCCTTGTTTATTCCCTTTCATACCCCTTTTTCAGAATCAGTAGCAAGGATCCGAAGTACAAGCATGAAAGATAAGTAAAGGAAAAGAGAGAAAAGAAAACTAAAAAAAAGGAAAAAAAAGAGATAAGAAGAATAAAAAGAAAGGGAAAAAGGAAGAAAGAAAAGAAAAGAAGAGGAAGTGGAAGGAAAAGAAAAGGAAAACTCACAACAACAAAGTAATTTCTATGACATGAACTAAGTTCGACCTAATTCCTTTTAAGGATATGTAGGCAGCCTCACGGTTCAGTCCCATCAAAGTAAAAATCCAAAAGTCCCCAGCAAAGAAACTGGGGCAGAAGTTGTGATCTAATTCCGAAGGTTCTAATTTTAAACCCATTTGAATTGTTTTGAGCCTCTAATACCCTTTCTTTCTAACCCTATCCAAAAGCCCACATTAGGTCCAAAGAAAGACCTTCTGATTAGTCTTCAAGAAATGCCAAGTCAAGCAAGAAGAGGTGATTCATATCAGGGGCAACACTCCTATCCAAGCAGGAAAGTAATGAAAAATGAGAGAGTCTTATTGGTGAAAATCCTCACGGGCACCGTAAGGCGACGAGAGATGAGAGAAATAAAAAATGAGAGAGTCTTATTAGTGAAAACCCTCATGGGCACCGTAAGGTGACCGGAGTTGAGAGAAATTAAAAATGAGAGAGTCTTATTAGTTAAAACCCTCACGGGCACCGTAAGGCGCCGGGAGTTGAGAGAAATGAAAACGAGAAAACCCTCGCGGGCACCTTAACGCGAAAGTGAGTTGAGAAGTGAACAAATGAGAGAGGTCTATAGGTGAAAACTGTTCAGGACACCGCATGATGAACAAGTTAGGGTTTGTTTGAAGAAATTAGGTTGTGGAATTCTGGGGCAACAAAGTATGGCAACTGAAAGTTGATTGGTTGGACGGACTGGGCCGATTATTTCGAAATACATGTCATGATCAATGGTACCAGCTGTTCCACTCTGATAAGTCTCTTTTCCTTTTTTCTAGCAAGTCGTCCGGTTTTGGATTTTCTTTATCCTTAACTCTCAAGGTCATTGCATTTTATTTCTTTCGAGGTTTTTGTTTCTCTAAGATGTTTCAATGTCAGTCTTGTTCAAAGCAAATAAGAAAGGATATCAAAGCACACTACCAGCTTCCAAAATTACAAAGCACAGTGTGGCCAGAGCATACCAAAGATAACATGATGTAAAGTGGGATACAAGGAATCACCAAAAGTTTCATCGGTAGAATGATTTGGTAATGTCATAGGATATGCAAAGGTTCAGATAAATGGGTCAGAGATGTAAAACAACATTATGGGTATAAAACACTCGGATCATCAAAGGTCATGGGGGTTTGAAAATCAGTCAGAAAGTCAAGTGGTTCAGGGCCAGTTCGGGGAAGCAGGTCAAAGCAAAACATGGCAGCGGAGACATCTTCATCAAGAATGCCATCAACTAACCACCATTTTAAACTGACAAGATTTTCCTTTGATTGAAACAGGGGCAGAAAATTTTGTTTATTTTGGAGAAACTCTCCGTAGGGGAAAGAGCAAGCACCAAAACAAGTTTGATCGTAAACTCTCAAGACCGTCCTGGAAAATGTGGCTTAGTTAAATTTAAAAACAATCATGAATAGCATAGAGGAATGTAAGTTGGTGTCAAAGTTTTCATGTTTAAGATAGTATTCAATTAGGAATTTTCAGGACCTTCCTGGATAATAGGATGTAGTTTAAGACCCTCTTAGATAACAGGACTTAGCGGAAGTAATACCTTTAGAAGATACAACTTAGATCTATAATTGACGTTTAATTAAGAGTTGTCAGGACCTCCCTAGATAATAGGACTTAGCTTTCAAATTCTTAATAATAGTTGGTAGAATGATTCAGCTTAACACTCACCTACGTGCCCAGCCACCAAACTGGGGCAAAACTTTTCTTTGTTTTGTCTGTTTTGTTGAAGTTAAGAGCTCGCCTGCAGAACAAGGGAATACATTTCAAATCAGCAGTCAAGAGCCCGCCTAGAGAGTAGGGAATACATTTCAAGTTAGCAGTCAGAAGCCCGCCTGGAGAACAAGGGAATACATCCAAGTCAGCAGTCAGGAGCCCGCTTGGAGAACAAGGGAGCACATTTCAAATCAGCAATCAGGAGCCCGCCTGGAGAACAAGGGAGCACATTCGAGTTTAGTAGTCAGGAGCCCGCCTGGAGAACAAGGGAATACATTCAAGTTTCAGCAATCAGGATCCTACCTGGAGAACAAAGGAGTACAATTCAAGTTTTAGCTTTCAAATTCTTACTGATATTTGGTAACATGATGTAGTTTATAATAACATATGTGCCCAGCCACCAAACTGGGGCAGAAAATTTTCTTTGTTTTGTCTGTTTTGTTGAAGTCAGGAGCCCGCCTGGAGAACAAGGGAGCACATTTCAAGTCAGTAGTCAGGAGCCCGCCTGGAGAAAAAGGGAATACATTTCAAGTTAGCAGTCAAGAGCCCGCCTGGAGAGCAGGGAATACATTTCAAGTCAGCATTCAGGAGCTCACCTGGAGAACAAGAGAGTACAATTGAAGTTTTAGCTTTTAAGTTCTTATTGATATTTGGTAATATGATTCGATTAAAACTCATATATGAGCCCAACTACCAAACTGGAGCATACAATTTTATTTGTTTTTGTCTATTTTGTTGAAATCAGAATCCCGCCTGGAGAGCAGAGAATACATTTCAAGTCAACAGTCAGGAGCCCGCATGGAGAGCGGGGAATACATTTTAAGTCAGCAGTCAGGAGCCCACCTAGAGAGCATGGAATACATTTCAAGTCAAAAGTCAGGAGCCTTCCTGGAGAGCAATGGATACATTTCAAGTCAGTAGTCAGGAGCCCGCTTGGAGAGCAGGGAATACATTTCAAGTCAACAGTCAGGAGCCCGCCTGGAGAGTAGGGAAGACATTTCAAGTCAGCAGTCAGGAGCCCACCTAGAGAGCAGGGAATACATTTCAAGTCAACATTCAGGAACCCGCCTGGAAAGGATGGGAATATAATTCAAGTTCAGCAGTTAGGAGCCCGCCTGGAAAGCAAGGGAATACAATTCAAGTTCAGCAATCGGGCGTCCAACTGGAGAAAAGAGCAACATCTCATAATACAGTTCGGCAGTTAGGCATCCACCTGGAGAAAGGAAAAACATCTCAAATTATAATTCAAGTCGACAACAAAGGAATTCCACCGGGAGAATACAAGTCAAAAAGGAAACAAGAACCACAAGAGCAAGTTTGAAGATATAGATAGGATTTCTTGTAACTCATAGATCATAGTCTAATCTAGCTTTTTATTTTGACATGGTGTAATAAGGGGGTTCAGTAAGCAGCAGCAGCAGCAACAGTGAAATCACAACTTCATGGTAGTCCCAGCTACCAGACATTCCTGAACTACACTGACCTGATTCCTTTTTAGCCAAGGACATGTAGGCAACCTCGGAAGTAGGGTGCGGTCAAATCTTTCAAAAAATGCTTCCCACGGAGTATTCAAACGGGCAAAAATCGCTCGTATCCACTCACTTTATCTTTGCATAAAAACTCTTCGTGTTTCCGAGCAAAGAGGGGAAGTTGTGAGCACGTGATTTTTGCCCTATACGAATTACTCCTATAAATTCAAAACAAAATAATTTCTTTTAGTGTTTGCAATTTTGTGGATTTTCGTGGCACTTCTGTTAATTATTTGCATTTTTGTTTGTGCATTTTAATTAGTAAAAAAATAAAAAAATGTGTTGCATGTACATTTAGGAGTTAATTTTGTATTTTAAGAATTATTTAGTAATTAAGTTATTTTATAAAAGGAAAATCACAAAAAATAGTCATTTTGCATCCTTTAATTTTAATTTTAACTATCGAGTAGTTTTTCTTTTAATTGTTTTAATTAATGGTGGAAATTGTCATTTAGTTTCAATTAGTGTTTTGTTTAAGTTAATTTAGAAATTAATTTAATTTTGTAAAAGAAAAAAAGAGAGAGAAAGGAAACCAATGGAATTTAGAAAAATAAAAAAAGGGAGAAAGGAGAAAAGAGACAATTTTGGGCTGCTTTAAATTTAAATTCCAAGCCCATGTGATTTATTCTCTATACCCGCCCAAACGGACCAAACAAGCCCCAAGCCCAAAATTTCCCCAACCCGATCGGCCTTTCATCCCGAACGACCCTGTTTCCCCCTCATTTCAATCCCAGCCGTTGAGGATCTTTGATCTAACGGCTCTGAAGCTGGGGTCACTTAAAATATAATTGTTCGAATCGAACTCGCCCCCCAATTCCATCTCCCCTCATCATATCTCATTATCTCAAACTCGAACCCTAGAGACGAACCAGCCGCCCCTAAACCCTTCAGATCCTTCGACTAGCGGCGTGGACTTAAACGACTCCAAACACTACCAAATTAACACCCTAGGACCCCATCCCTATCCTCATTCCAAATATTTGGGTTCATTGTGATATTATTCGTATGTTCTTATCAAGAAGACACGATTAATATTATAGTTGGCCAAAAATTCGAGGAAATTGAAGATTCAGACTCCTTTCTCCATGTTCTTGAGTGTCAGTGGTAATTTCTTTTCGTTTGTTCGGTTTTTATGTAGCTTTCATCTTCATAGTCTATTTTCTGCTTCTTCTCATTTTCTCGACCCTTTGGATATTTTGTTTTCCCAGCTTGTTTCCTTTGCATGTTAATTTTAGGTTAGTATTTAACTTGTTTCTTAGCTTGTTAATTGGTTTAATCTAGAGTCTTTAATCTAGTCGATTAGTCATTAAGTCATTTAGTTTGCTTGATCTGTTAAGGCGCTTCAGAGATCTCAATTTCTTTTTAAACTGAGTATATTGGTGGAAGTTGGGCTGCCCCAGACTAATTTGGCAAGGAGCAGCCCATTCAAATTGCATTGGGTCGCTGGGTCAGCTTTGACCCATTTGGGGGAAGGTTTCAGGGATAATAACAGGGGTGTTGAAGGGTAATTTAGGGACTTTAGGTGGGGAAATCTTTAGTAACAGAAACAGAAAGCTTCTATTGGGGTTTTGAATGGAATTTCAGAATTGTAATAGGCTAGCTTGACCAACAAGTCAATAATTAGAGAATAGCTAAGCAAATAAGAAAATTTGAAAAGGGCCTAAGGGGTAAAACTAAAGTCTGAATGATGCCCTACTCCCTTGCCTATAAAGGCATGCTTTCTTGCATAAAAGGTAGATTTTGAAGACCTAAGGATAGAGATTAGAATTTCAGAAAAGGATAAAATATAGACTGCTGTGTTCTGGTCACTGTTTGATTGAACTTCCCTGAGTTTTTTTTTTCATTTTTCTAAATTCCTCAAGTAATTTCTGGTTTGTTTTGGATGAAATAATTTGAATTCGGAGGTCTTAAGAGTTTGGTTCAGAGATTTTGAGCAAGTCTGGGTTGATTTTTGAGTCGTTTGGTTTGAATTTGGTTATTCTGTGTTGTCGCTACTGTTGATTGTAGTTTTTGCTACTGCTGACTACAGACCTCACTCTTCTTTCTCATCTCTTTCATTCCAGGTATATCTTGGATCTTATGGACATCACCTAATGTAACGTGAAGCATTGATTCTGGAATACAAAATTTGTGGATTAACGGCTTTGAACCTTCTTGTCCTTATAGTTCTCATATGTAAAGTTTTATTTGTTAAATTTTGTGCAAGTATAGCTGTGCTCCTACATTTACATGATGCTTAATTTATTTAAAGGGCAATAATCGAGTTGCACTCAACAAGGATTCATGTTATTTTATTTATTTTCTGTAGTTAGCCGATTACCTTATAATAAGTGAACTTTCATCATAGCACTTAGATTTGATGTGCTGTAAAAATTTGAAGGGTTCAGTGAACTGCTTGGTTGCCTTGTGTTCAGCTTTTACATGATGCATGCCTGTTAGTAAGGTCATTATTTCCTCCATTTAAATACAAGCATTGAGAATGTCAATCTAGTTAGTCCATTTCTATAAGTTTCAACCGATGTGGTAAGAATGATTTTCATATGAATGTGGCTAGCTTAAGTGGTTTTAGTTAAATCACAATCAGTGTTTCAATGATTAGCAGTTATAGATTCAGTCGTGATTCAAATAAGGCTTGTGAATTTGTAAAAATGGAGTGTTTTCTGTTGTTATTCGGGCTCGATCTTCTGCCCCTTTGGCACTTGATGTGAGCATATTCCATCCAAAATGGGCCTCCTTCGATCTCTGGAATGTGCAACGTTTTGGTTCAACTTTGGTTTGGCGTTAAAATTTGACTTTTTCAAAATGCTGTAAAAGTTTGATATGTGTTCCATTGGCGTTGTCATATACGGACTGGGCCTGTGGGCTGAGTATAAGTGAATCAGTCTTTTCTTTTAGTGTTCGACAAAAATTCTAAGCAATAATCAAATAATTAAAGGCCCAGTAGTTCCCTTAAAATAATTGTTGCTTTCTAGTTTGAGATGAGCCTTCTTAAATAACGCAAAATAATTTATGGCCCTCTAAATATAGTTGAGATTCCCTTTTGGAATTGAAAGTCGAGGCGCGCCATGCCAAACAAAAATGACAACTGCATGACCCTCATTTAATTAATCTTGTTTTATTCTTAGAAATTGAGGCGTGCCATTTAGGAACTTTCATGGCCCTCACAAAGTTGCTAATGAATAGTTGCTTTAGGCGCGTACTTTAATAATATTACCTTCCTAAAATCGGGTCACATACGTCAGATAAGATGTGTTATGGACTACGGGTGCATTTATGTGATGCGGTTCGAAACATATTTTAAATGACGTTGCAATTCTCCTTTAATTAATTAAATAAAAGCGGTTAAAGAGTTAAAATGCACATAAGGTTAAAGCATGTACCAAAATCAGATAATAGACCAATTATAACAGTTGAGCGACCAAGCTAGAATCACGGAACTCAGGAATACCTAACACCATCTCCCGGGTTAACAGAATTAATTATCCGGATTTCTAATTCGAGGATTGTTAAACAGAGTCATTCTTTTTCTCGATTCGGGTTTAAATCGGTAACTTGGGACACCATGAATTATCCCAAGTGGCGACTCTGAATCTTCATAAACAATCCCATTTCGATTGTCTTTTAATTGAAAAAACTTCCTTTATTATACCCTTTCGGGGGTGTAGTTAAAAAGGAGGTGTGACAGCTTTGGGGTGTCACACCTCTCCCATGACATTACCAAATCATTCTACCAATGAAACTTTCGGTGATTCCTTGTATCCCACTTCACATTATGCTATCTTTGGTATGTTCTGGTCACACTGTGTTTTGCAATTTTGGAAGTTGGTAGTGAGCTTTGAAATCCTTTCTCATTTGCTTTGAACAAGACTGACATTGAAATATCTTAGAAAAACAACAACCCCGAAAGAAATGAAATGCAATGACTTTGAGAGTTAAGGATAAAGAAAATCTAAAACCGGGCGACTTGCTAAAAAAAAGAAAAGGAAAAGAGACTTATCTGAGTGGAACAGCTGATACCATTGATCATGACAAGCATTTAGAACTAATCGGCCCAATCCGTCCAAACAATCAACTTTCAGTTGCCATACTTTGTTGCCCCGAAATTCCATAACCTGATTTCTTCACCCAAACCCTAACCTTGTTTATCCTGCGGTGCCCTGAAAGGTTTTCACCTACAGACCTCTCCCATCTGTTTACTTCTCAACTCACTTTCGCCTTAAGGTGCCCGTGAGGGTTTTCACCAATAAGACTCTCTAATTTTTAATTTCTCTCAACTCTCGTCGCCTTACGGTGCCCGTGAGGGTTTTCACCAATAAGACTCTCTCATTTTTATTATTTTCTTGCTTGGACCAGAGTGTTGCCCCTGAGATGAATCACCTCTATCTGCTCGACTTGGCATTTCCCGAAGACTGATAAGAAGATCTTTCTTTGGACCGTAATGTGGGGTTTTAGATAGGGTTAGAAAGAAAGGGTATTAAAGTCTCAAAACAATTTATAATAGGTTCAAACTTACAACTTTTGGAATCAGATATTTTACAATAATCACAACTTCTGCCCTAGTTTCTTTGCTTGGGGACTTTTGGATTTTTATTTTGATGGGACCGAACCGTGAGGTAGCCTACGTATCCTCAAAAGGAATCAGTTCGAACGTAGTTCATGCCATAGAAATTACTTTGTTGTTATGCGTTTTCCTTTTCTTTTCCTTCCACTTCTCTTCTTTTCTTTTCTTTCTTCCTTTTGCCCTTTGTTTTTCTTCTCTTCTTATCTTTTTTTCTCTTTTTTTTCTTCTTTTTTTTTATTTTTCTTTTCTCTCTTTTCCTATACTTATCTTTCACGCTTGTACTTATGATCCTTGCTAGTGATTTTGAAAGAGGGGTATGAAAGGGAATAAACAAGGCTCAAAAGGGGTAACAAAGGATAATTAGATAGTAAAATAAAATGCCTTCATCACTTAAATCTTCAAAACATGCCAAGTACAAACAAATGCAATTAAACCAAAGAAAATCATACATAATATCTCTTGACCGCATCAAAATTGATGGCCATTTCTACACACTTGCCTTCTATGTCTGTTAAATATAAAGCACCATTACACAACACTCTCGTTACGATGAACGGCCCCGGCCAATTTGGGGGGAATTTGCCTTTGGCCTTAGCTTGGTATGGAAGAATACGTCTCAACACTTGGTGGCCCACTTTGAACTTTCGCGGACGTGCCTTCTTATTATATGATCTTGCCATTCTTTGTTGATACAATTGGCCATGACACACTGCTGCCAATATTTTCTCATCGATCAAACTCAATTACTCCAATCGAGTTTTGACCCGCTCATCATCATCAATCTGTGCTTCATCATCACACTCAATTTCTTGTATTATTGTTTCAGAATTGGATTGGCTTTTAAGACTGGGCCGAAGATTCCTCATGCATGTCATGTCATTGAAACCATCATTTAGACAAAAGACAAAAATAGAAGGATAGAAGAGAACTAAACAAAGAAAATGACTAGAAACAACAAAAGACAGGAAATTGCATTAGACAGACGGTAAAACGGTTCAAATAACAAAGCAAGTAAAACAAACTGGGGTACAACCCTGGAACAAACCTAAAAAACACTAAACGAGCTACTACGACTAGACAAACAAGGCAAAATGAAGGGATAGAAGGGTTTGAGTCACAAGACAATGTCCGAATTACAACCCTGAAACAACCCGGACAATAGAAATGACAACAAAATAAACCACCAAAACTCCACTCAGGCTGACCAAGAAATGGAGCGTCTTCCCGATTACCAAGCACGGTATCTTAGCCACTTAGTTTCACATCAATATTGCCAAGACCATTATCAACTTTAATCAACCAGTTCCCAAAAGGATTCACATGCTCCCTGTCACTGTCATTGACCACAACTACCCTTTCTTAAATTATTCTTTCTATTTTCCCTTTTCAAAGAGAGACAATCTTCAATGCTCTGCCCCTGTACACTAGAGTGGTACATGCATCAAATAGCAGGATCAAAGCCTTTTGCATATGGGTTTGGAGTATAGCCGAGAGCGGTTCAATCAGGCGAGAATGCTTTAACTTTTCAAATAACTTGTGTAGGATTCTCCGATGGGCGTGAAATTTTATTTTTGCCTTTGTTTCCCTCTGTGGCTCAGTTTTCTAGGATTGTTGGATGATTGAAAATGATGTGAAGGCACACAAAAATTTTGGGATATTGATGCTCGCCCTAGGGAGTGACCTGGTAGTTAGACAAATGGTCGGATGTTATTTGGTGGATGAAATTGGGGTGGCTTATATGGAGTTTAGGGATGTTCACGGGGTCGGTATTGTGGCTAAAAGCGTCTAGCAAAAATGACCATCAGACCCTATCATTGGCGGAGGGAGTGACCTAGTGGTTGGACATATGACCGGTCATTGTTTGGAGAATAATGCTGAGGTGGATTACGTGGAGCTCGGGGACAAGTTTGGGGTTGGAGCTGAGGCTGGCGACATTGGCAAGAACAACCACTCGACCCTGTCATTGGCAAGGCTCAACGATATCTCTTCTATCAATTTGAGGACTATCCCAAGCAACTTGTTCGTTCCATCTAAGCCAAAAATTCTTAAAACTTTCCTTGGTTTCTTTTCCATCTGAGATAGGGATGAGCGGCCTGGGACAATGTATATATTGTACTAAAAGTGCTGCATAAAATCTTGATCCATGTTGCCCAACGTATGCCACTTCCCGACATCTTGACGATTATGCCATTCCAAAGCTGCCCCAATCAGGCTCTCACTGAAATACGCCATCAACAAATCATCTTTCTGACCAACACTTCTTATTTCACTGCAATAACCCCTCAGATGGGCTACCGAATCTCCACCCCCATTATACAAATTAAACTTGGGCACTTTAAACCCCGCAGGCAGGCGAACATCGAGGAACATACACAATTCTTTGCAAGATGTGTTAACCTGGTCTCCCATCTCCTGCATGTTCTTTAAGGATTTTTTTATGCCTTTCAGCTTCATGGATATCTCATCTTGCCCTACTTTTTCTGTAACCTTTTCATTTTCAGCATGAAACTCATCCTAAGGGCTCTTCTTGTATGGATCAAGAACCTTGTAGGTGACCTTTGTGGGGTAATATTGGGCATCACAAGCTTTGAGTGGGTATTCATTGTTGGGGGTAGTGGATGTGACAGGACGACACTTTTTGAAAAGATAGTTGGAGGACGAGTGATGGAACTACTGGGGTGGTTGGGAAAGCTGCGATAAGCGGGTGAATCTGGAGAGTATAGAGGATCATCTGGCATTGTGTCCAGAGTTTGGGTAAGGGTAGCATCTAGGAAGCTGGATGGTTGCGGGGGTGGTGCTTTCCCAGTCATCCAAGCTTGATACATGTCCACCATGTGTTGTCTCAAATCAGAGGTTTCCGGATAAGCTTGTCAAGCAGATGATTTCCAGCTCTAGGTATTTCTTGACCATGTCTTTCTGAAGTCTGTTCTTCTCCATCTTCATTCTATCTTTTCTTGCCCCTATGTTTCTGTTAGTTTGTTATGGACAGTAGCTTCGAGTTAATTTTTTTTGATTTTGTTGAGAGGGTAAAAATTATTTTGTTTTGTTAATTAGTACTAAAATTGTTAAGTAGTCCTTCGAGTTGTGTTGTTTGAATTTACTTGGGTCATAATTACTGATAGGTGAGTTGAAGTGGTTTGTTGTTTTGGGAATTATCTGAGTTCTTCAGACTAGTCCTCTGCCTCACTATGGGCTGGTTAGTCTCTTTTGACACTTGAGCTCTAGGCTTGCCCATTTGTGACTTGTGGTCGTTTAAACCACGATTTGGGCTTCAAAGAGTAGAGGCCCAATCTGGGATTTAGTTTGGGAGTTGTGCAGACCAATTGGCTTGGTCATTTAGACCTAAGGTCCATTTGAAAGTAAAGTAAATTGACAAGGTTTCAGGGGTAGTTTAGAAAGTTTAGGGTAGGGAATCTCTTAATAACTAATTAGGAAGCTTCCCGGAAACTTGGGGTGGGGTTTTTTTTTAATTGAATTTCAGACTTGTAATACGCTAGCTTGACCAACAAGTCAATAATTAGAGGATAGCGAAGCAAAAAGGAAAATTGACTAAGGGGCAAAGTGCAAAAAACTAAAATCTGAGGCTGCCCTACTTTCTTGCCTATAAAGGCATCATTTCTTGCCTTTAAAGGCAGGTTTGAAGAGCTAAAAAAAATATAGAAAAAGGAAACGGCTGGATCCTGGAAGTAAAGACTGTTCCATTGCTTTCTATAATTCCTGAGGAGTCAAAACTTCTGAAATATTTTTGTGGTTCACATGGGTTTGAGGATAATATGATCTGGTTTTTGAAAGATGAATTTGGTTTAGAATGGGTTGCATTTAAGATATTGTGAAGGCTGATTTGGGTTTATTTATTCATAAAACTCTGTTTACTGCTGGTTCTAATCGATTCTTACTAAGTTGTTGCTCTGCCTGTTTACTGCTGTTGTTGTTTCTTCTGAACCTCTAATTCAATTTCTGATTCTGTTTAGCCATACTCAGGTACACACTTTTGACCTCAAGCTATAAGGGTTGACTCATGTAATGCTTTGAGGAAGAAATGAAGAATTTTGTTGTTTTTCATGTCTCTTTTGTTCATTTGCTTATTTGAATCAATGATTCATTCTTTTGACTTAGTATGTTTGGAATAAAACCATGCTACCAGTAATGAGACCCCTGCTAGATTGTAATTGGAATATATTTACTGTTTGATGACTCCCCTTTGTTTAATTCTTCAGTTTGTCTTGGTATTGTTAAAGGAAGTAGTTGATTCTGTATTCTAAATGCGTTGGTCATTTCATTCATTAGTTAGTAGATTAGAGTAGTGAAACTAAGGCAATAAATTCAATTGTTATTTTAGATTGATTGATATTGATTATTAGAAAGGGGTTGTTATAATAGAACTAATCTAGCACTGGAGGTTTCGAATGATTTCTATTGTTTGCTGAGATCAATAATGCCATGTTGGATTACCTAAAAGAAAAATGGCAAGGGTCCGATGATTATCTCTCTGGAAATGTTAGCTCAAATTGTAGATCTAATTTTGGATTTATTTAAGTGGCATGTGGCTTGAACAATAACATGTTAGTTTCTAGAATAGTTCAATCGTGAATTTTCAATCATTAACTAGTGGGTTTTCCTTAAAACAACTTGATCAGTAGTTGCAAATGTTGGCAATGCATCCTGTGGATTCGATCTGGGGACCTCATGGTCTGCTGAGGCTGGTTAGTTCCTCATTTGGGCTCTTTTTTTGGGCCTGATATAGAATGGCATTGAAATTACCCTTTGGAAAAATTTTCAAGTACATAGGATGTTGGGCCTCGTGCTAGACCCAATCCTCAACCATTAACCCCATCCCCTATTTAAAATAAGCTGCTAGCAAGAACCATGCTAGAATTCGTACCCATTAATGTTTGAGTGATTAGTTTTCTCCAATTAGCAGAGGCGAGCCATATTAGACGACATCAATAATTTATGGCCCTCATGAGTTAGTATAGAAATACTTTAATCAAGAATAATTGAGGTATGCCGTGCCAAACAAAAATTATAATTGCATGGCCCTCGTTTTAATTAATTTTGTTTTGATCCTTAGAATTTGAGGCGCGCCATTTAGCAAATTTCCATGGCCCTCACAAAATTGCAAACACGTAGTTGCTTTAAGCGCGACCTTTTGATAATTTACCTCCCTAAACTCGGGTGTGCATTTATGTGACCCGAATCCAAATCTCAACAATGTTAAAATATATCAAAGACCGCGGGTGCATTTATGTGACGTTGTTCAAGACGTGTTTCAACAGTGTTGCAATCTTCCTTTAAAATGAATAAAAACGACTCTAAAGTAAAAATGCACATAGGTTCAAAATGTTCTAAGATTAGATAATTAAGACAAATATAATAGTTGAGCGACCGTGCTAGAACCACGGAACTCGAAAATGCCTAACACCTTCTCCCAGGTTAACAAAATTCCTTACCCGCATTTCTGGTTCGCGGACTGTTAAACAGAGTCAATTTTTTCCTCGATTCGGGACTTAAACTGGTGACTTGGGACACTATAAATCTCCCAAGTGGTGACTCTGAATCTTTTAATAATAAATCTCGTTTCGATTGTCCTTCAATTGGAAAAACTCCTTTTATTATACCCTTTTCGGGGTGTAAGGAAAAAGGAGGTGTGACATCCCTTTTCCAATTAAAGGATAATAAAATAGCGATCTCCCCCTACTTTCATGGCCCTCAATTCAAGACGTGTTAACCTGGTCTCCCATCCCATGCATGTTCTTTAAGGATTGTTCTGTGCCTTTCAGCTTCATGGATATCTCATCTCGCCCTACTTTTCCTGTAACTTTTTTATTTTCAGCATGAAACTCATCCCGAGGGCTCTTCTTGTATGGATCAAGAACCTTGTGGGCGACCTTTGAGGGGTAATATTGGGCATCACAAGCTTTGAGTGGGTATTCATTGTTGGGGGTAATGGATGTGACAGGACGACACTTTTGGCAAAAGATAGTTGGAGGACGAGTGATGGAGCTACTGGGGTGGTTGGGAAACCTGCGATAAGTGGGTGAATCTGGAGAGTATGGAGGATCATCTGGAATTGTGTCCAGAGTTTGGGTAAGGGCAGCATCTAGGAAGCTGGGTGGTGGTGGGGGTGGGGGTGGTGCTTTCCCAGTCATCCAAGCCTGATACAAGTCCACCATATGTTGTCTCAATTGTGTTACTTCCTAGATTGCTGGGTGTCGTTCCTCAATTATTCGGCAGTTGTGGCTTATTTCAAGCTCTTTTTTGGAGCTCTCACTTGGGACTTCATTTTCTATTGAATCATGTAAGTTATTTCTTACGTTATATGTGGCCCAATAAGATTAGGCCCATAATTAATATTTTATTAATGAGCAAATCTCATCCATCTGATCGGTTACTTAATGGACGTACCAGATTAAATAAGAAACTCTATAAATTGGTCCTCTTCCCACCCATTAGGGTTACCGTATTCTTTTCCTCTCTTCCATCACTAAAGTCGGCGGTAACGAAAGCTAGGGCAAGGAGCGAGAAACCAATTTACCGATTAATGCTTCCGCTTCAAGATAATGGATTCCGCTTCAGGTATATTTTCTATGACGATTATATGTAAGATTATCATGTTCAAGATCCTGGTATGAAGTAAAATTTATGCTTACATGTGGTATCACGAGCCTGGATTATTTGAACTGATAATTTTCGCAAAAGAAAAACTATATCATTATGTTGATCCGTACTGTTCTAATTGGATCTACAATAATCTCGTATCTGATTCCAATTCTTTTAATTTGAGGATACACAATAAAGTATGAAATCTCTTTTATGAACTGCTAGTAATAAATTATGCAAAAATTTCTATTTGAACGAAGAAAGGTCGGACTCGTTGTTTAAAGAATTTTCGACGTTATGTTCCTCCCTATATTGTCCTATCATAAATTTTGCTTTAATGTTGCTTCAGTTAACAAAACCTAATGAAATTGATATTGGGAATGTAGCGTTCTTTTTAAAACAGTAACCTTTAATATTTGATCTTTCTTGTATTAGGTATCCATTTAAAGTCTGCCACATATATTTATGCTATCTTAATTTCTTCTTTTAGATGCCTTAAGGATATTTTGTTCCAACATTACTTCTAAGCCATTATGAAAGATTTCTTTTATGAAAGATTAGTTACTGTTTAACATTAGGCCATAAAGAAATTTATTTGATCTATTTAATTTAAGTATTTGGACTATTAAGTTGGTGAAGTCATTTATTATTTATTTTATGTATGTGATTAATTTTTATATAGTTTGTTAGTCACCAAAATGATCAAACTAGATTATTTAAAGTATTCACATGCATAAAAATCTTATGATCTTTATTTTGTGTGTGCTATGTTATATAGTTTGTTAGTCACTAAAGTGGCCAAACTAGTATGTTAATGAAATTATGCATACATAAAATTGTAGTTTATCCATGAAATTAATGAAATGCCTATAACTATAAATTAATGGATAACTTAATTTTTACTATTGTTAGTATTTAAGGATTTACCCAAAGGTAGATCAATTATTCTATGAAGAGTGAATATAATGAGGTAAAATTAATATTCTTTGGTCAAATATATATTGTCTGTCCAAAGATGGCATATATATTTGGTTAAAAATATTTAATTACCTATTAAAGACTAGATGGCATTTAAATTATGATAGTGTGTCGTAGTATCTACCCAAAGGAGAATTGCGATATGCTTTAACTATTTTGTTGAATCCATATTGATTTGTGAGCATGTATTATCTATTTTGCAGCTATTCCTTTTCATTTGCTTGCTTCGTCTGTTACTGTGTTCAACGGATTGAACTTCTCTGAATGACATGAACAAGTCGAGTTCCTCTTAGGTGTGATAGATCTTGACTTGGCTCTGCTAAATGATAAGCCCACTGCCATTATTGATTCGAGTAGTACGGATGAGAAGTCTTTCTATAAAGCATGGGAACGCTCTAACAGGCTAAGCCTTATATTTATGCGAATGAATATTGCCAACAACATTAAGAGTACTATTCCACAAACAGAAAGTGCCAAGGAATACCTGAAGTTTGTGGAAGAACGTTTTTGTTCTGCAGATAAGTCTCTCACTGGTACACTAATGGCTAAACTCACGACCATGAAGTTTGATGGGTCGCGTAGTATGCAAAATCATATCATCGAGATGACTAACATTGCAGCAAGACTTCAGACCTTGGGGATGAAAGTGGATGACTCCTTCTTGGTTCAGTTTATTCTGAACTCGTTACCTCCTGAGTATGGACCTTTTCAAATTAACTATAACACTATTAAGGATAAGTAAAATGTTAGTGAATTGTCCAGTATGCTTACTCAGGAGGAGTCAAGACTTAAGAAACAAGGGGGTCATTCAATTAACCTCATGGGTCAAGGGGCTGGTAAAGGACTTAAAGTGAAGGTCAACAAGTTCAAGAAGAAGAAAGCACCTGCTAAAGCTCAACAGGATGCTAACAAGGAACATAAGGCAGATATGTGTCATTTCTGTAATAAGGAAGGACACTATCAGAAAGATTGCCTGAAATGTAAAGCTTGGTTCGAAAAGAAAGGTACAATTAGTGCTTTTGTATGTTTCGAATCAAATTTAGTAGAAGTTCCTAATAATACTTGGTGGCTTGATTCTGGTGCAACGGCTCATGTATCTACTACATTGAAGGGATTCCTTACGATCCAAACTACAAATCCAAATAAGGATTTCTTGTTCATGGGAAATCGTATGAAGGCTCCAATTGAAGGCATAGGGACTTATCATTTGATCATGGAGACTGGACGTCATCTTGATCTATTACAGACTCTTTATGTACCTTCAGTTTCTAGAAATTTGATTTTTCTTTCAAGACTTGATGTTTCTGGATTTGATTTAAAGTTTGGAAATGGATGTTTAAATTTATATAAAAATGTTATTTTTTATGGTTCTGATTTTCTTAGTGATGGTTTATATAAATTGAAACTCGATATTGATTTTTCTGAATCCCTTCTTAATGTTCAACATAATATTGGAATTAAACATAGTTCACTAGATGAAAGTTCTGCTTACTTGTGGCATAGGCATTTGGGTCATATATCCAAAGAAAAGTTAGAGAGATTAGTAAAGAATGAGATTCTTCCGAATCTAAATTTTACTGATCTTACTATATGTTTGGATTGCATTAAGGGAAAGCATACCAAGCATAGTAATAAAGGTGCCACAAGAAGCACCCAGCTTCTTGAAATTATACACACCGATATTTGTGGACCCTTTGATGTTCCATCTTTTGGTGGAGAGAAATATTTTATCACTTTTATCGATGATTTGTCACGTTATAGATACATTTATTTGCTGAAAGAAAAATCTCAAGCAGCAGATGCTCTCAAGGTATTTGTTAATGAGGTTGAGAGGCAATTAGATAAAAAGGTGAAAATCATTAGGTCAGATAGAGATGGTGAATATTATGGAAAATATAATGAGTCAGGACAATGTCCAGGTCCATTTGCAAAGTTTCTCGAGGAACGTGTCATATGTACACAGTATACTATGCCAGGAACACCTCAACAAAATGGTGTGGCAGAAAGGCGTAATCGAACACTTATGAACATGGTTAGGAGCATGATAAGTAATTCCTCATTTCCCAAATCATTGTGGATGTATGCTCTTAAAACTACTGTATATTTATTAAACAGGGTTCCTAGTAAGGCAGTTCCAAAGACCCCTTTTGAACTGTGGACATGAAGGAAACCTAGTTTAAGGCACCTGCATGTTTGGGGTTGCCCAGCGGAAGCTAGCGTTTATGATAATAAGAAAAGAAATTAGATTCTCGAACAGTAAGTGGTTACTTTATTGGTTACCCAGAGAAATCTAAAGGGTATGTGTTTTATTGTCCAAGCCATAATTCAAGGATTATTGAAATCGGTAATGCAAGATTCATTGAGAATGGTGAAGTTAGTGGGAGTGTTGAAAAGCAAAGTGTGGAAATTAAATAGGTGAGGGTTAATATTCTATTACCCAGAAATGTGCCCGCTTCCGCACAAATACCAAATATTATTCCAGTTGTTGAAGAACACTTGGACAATACCGAGCAATATTTGGATGAAACACTTCATGAAGAAACTAAACTTCATGAAGAAACTAACTCGCAAATATCTGACACAAATGAACCACAAGAAATACTATTAAGAAAATCTCAAAGAGTTAGAAAATCGGCTATTTCGGATGATTACGTGGTTTATTTGCAGGAGTCAGATTTTGACATTGGTCTTAATAAGTATCCAGTTTCATTTCACAAGCCATAGAAAGTAATGAGTCTGACAAATAGATTGATGCCACAAAGGAAGAGTTAAAATCCATGGAATAGAATAAAGTCTGGAATCTCGTTGAATTGCCAGAAAGTTCTAAAAGAATCGGGTGTAGATGGGTCTTTAAGACCAAGCGCGATTCAAATGGCAATATTGAGAGATACAAAGCCAGACTTGTTGCCAAGGGTTATACTCAGAAAGGAGGAACTGACTATAAAGAGACCTTTTCACCGGTCTCAAAGAAAGACTCGTTAAGAATTATTATGGCTTTGGTGGCTCATTACGATTTAGAGTTACACCAAATAGATGTGAAAACTGCCTTTCTTAATGGAGATCTCGAGGAGGAAGTGTATATGGACCAACCAGAGGGTTTCAAAACTAAAGGAAAAGGTCAAATAGTGTGTAAACTAAAGAAGTCAATATATGGACTTAAACAAGCTTCACGACAATGGTATATAAAGTTTAATGATACCATAACATCTTTTGGATTTGTGGAAAATACCGTTGATCGGTGTATATACCAAAAGATCAGTGGGAGCAAGTTTATATTTTTAGTCCTATATGTTGATGATATTCTACTTGCTGCTAATGATTTAGGCATATTGCATGAGACTAAAGATTTTCTCTCTAAGAATTTTAAAATGAAAGACATGGGTGAGGCATCCTATGTGATAGGAATAGAAATATTCTGTGATAGATCACAAGGATTATTAGGATTGTCTCAGAAAGGATATATCGAAAAAATTCTAGAGAGATTCAATATGAACAATTGTTCAGCAGGAATTGTTCCAATTCAAAAAGGGGACAAATTTAGTCTCATGCAGTGTCCTAAGAATGATGTAGAGTGAAAAGAAATGGAATCAATTCCTTACTCTTCTATTGTTGGTAGACTGATGTCTGCTCAGACTTGCACAAGACCGGATATTAGTTTTGCGGTCGGAATGTTGGGAAGATATCAGAGTAACCCACGAATTGATCACTCGAAAGCTCTAAAGAAAGTTTTGAGGTACCTGAAAGGAACGAAGGATTACATGCTCATGTATAGGAGGTCCAAGCACTTGAAAGTTGTTGGATACTCGGATTCAGATTTTGCTGGATATATTGACACTAGAAAATCCACGTTTGGTTATTTGTTCCAATTAGCTGAAGGAGCAATATCGTGGAAGAGTGCCAAACAGTCTGTCATTGCTACATCCACGATGGAAGCAGAATTTATGGCATGTTTTGAGGCCGCAATTCATGCATTATGGCTGCGAAACTTTATTTCAGGACTTGGGGTTGTCGATACCATTTCCAAGCCGCTGAAAATTTACTGTGATGATTCTGCAGCAGTATTCTTCTCCAAGAACGATAAGTACTCCAAAGGTGCCAAACATATGGAATTAAAGTAATTTACCATCAAAGAGGAAGTCCAAACACAAAAAGTGTCACTTGAGCATATTAGAACATATCTCATGATTGCAGATCCGTTAACGAAAGGTTTACAGCCAAAGATATTTAAAGAACATGTACATAGAATGGGTCTTGGATATTTATGATTGATGTGTTTATGATGTTTTGACACTCTGAGCTCATTTATATGTTTCTGATATACATTAGTGATTTTCTATTTCTCATAATGGTGTACACATTATTGTTTTGAGATATTACAGGATAAGTCTCAAGGAGACATTATTGTGGACCATAATATTTTATAGCTTATGAACCTGATACGATAAATTACTAATATTGTAGTATATGGAAGGGAGTATATAGACAAATTATGTATAACCGCCATAACTCATATTTACTAGTTCATCGTATTATGGTATTTATGATGGACATTATAGAAGAGATTTGTTTATGCGCAACTAATGTTCCTATATTAAATATTAATATTATGTGATTATTGGGCCAAGTGGGAGAATGTAAGTTATTTCTTACGTTATATGCGGCCCAATAAGATTAGGCCCATAATTAATATTTAATTAATGAGCAAATCTCATTCGTCCGATCGGTTACTTGGTGGACGTACCGGATTAAAAAAGAACCTCTATAAATTGGTCCTCTCCCCACCCATTAGGGTTGCCGTATTCTTTTCCTCTCTTCCATTACTAAAGTCAGCGGTAACGAAAGCTAGGGCAAGGGGCGATAAACCAATTTACCGATTAACGCTTCCGCTTCAAGATAATGGATTTCGCTTCAGGTATGTTTTTCTATGATGATTATATGTAAGATTATCATGTTCAAGATCCTGGTATGAATTAAAATTTATGCTTATAAATCAAACATCGGAAAAGGCTTCATCCGAATTTCTTTAAAAGGTGCCATTTATCACTTTGATTTCCTATTGTTTTGATTGAACTAGCTGGTTGATGAACTTTTCTATTCCTAAATCATGATTGTTGATTGATTTCCTATCTGTCCGTATTTATATTTTTTGGCATGTATATATGAGTGTCGCTTTATTTATCTATATTATGTTGTTGTTGGAAGATTTTTCTTGACTTTGGAGCATTTGAATATATTGGTGAAATTTTGTTTGTTCACTGAAGTAAGGTGGAGTGCTCAAATATAGTTTGTTGCCTAATGTGAATATAATGGTTTTGAACTAATTCTAAATAAAATCCAACTAGCTTCAATCAAGTTCGAGAGACATCATGTATGAACGCCTAAATTTTTTACTGGAAGTTATCATATTAATTTGGTGTAGACATTAAAGTTTGGGAGATTCTTTGGCAATATGAGTAGCACTGTGATAATTACCCAAATTATTGCCACAATGACTTTGTAAATAACTTGATTATTCATAATTGGGTTTCATTCATTGGAGTATCTTAATTGTATTTTAAGTTTGCAAACATACTGTTGGTCATAAAGACACTATGATGAGTCCATTCATTATTTCCTAAATGATGTCTCTTGCGCCAAATAAAATTCCACGACAATTTGAGTATTCTGCAAAAAATTGCCAACCATTTCAAATGGTAAAGCTAAGAAGCAGGGAGTTGATTGGCTTTGCATCTTCCTCTATTTTCTCTGGGACGCATGTGTTTGGATCCGATTTTTACTATAAAGTTTTTGGCATCTCGAATTTTTGGGTAGTGCTTTGTTGGCCCCTGTAATGAGACAAATTGCGTTTGTTTATTTCCGTTTTCGTTTGGTTTGATGCCTTAAATCTGATGTAGCTCATTTTTGATAAAGAACTTGATTTAGCTGCTCCAAAATTAGTCCTTGCCTTTGAAGGGCGTTTTCCACAATAATATCTTGCCCATACTCCATGGACCTCAAAGACAATCAAGAAATCATTTTTTAGGGAAGCAATTTGAGGCGTGCCATGCCAAATATAATCTTAAAACCCATGGCCCTTATTTAATTAATTTTAATCCCTTAGAAATCGAGGTGTGCCATTTAGTCGAATTTTCTATGGTCCTCGCAAAGTTAACAACGCGTAGTTTCTTTAGGTGCGTTATTTTAATAATATTACCTTCTTAAACTTGGGTGTGCATTTCATGTGACCCAAATCTAAATCCTGATAACGTTGAATAAAATATGTTTCGGATTGCGGGTGCATTTCATATGACGCGATCCAAAGATATATTTTAGACGACGTTAAATCTTCTTTAAAAATAAATAAAAGTAGTTAAAAGTAGGTTTTAAAATTGTTTCTAAAATCAGATAATAGGCCATTTGTAACATTTAAGCGACCGTGCTAGAACCGCGGAACTCGGGAGTGCCTAACACCTTCTCCCGGGTTAATAGAATTCTTTACTCGGATTTCTGGTTTGCGGACTGTAATACAGAGTCAGTCCTTTCCTCGATTCGGGATTTGAACCGATGACTTGGGACACCCTAAATATCCCAAGTGGCGACTCTGAATCTCTTAATAAATAATCCCGTTTTGATTGTCCTTTAATTAGAAAAACTCCCTTTATTATACCCCTTCCGGGTGTGTAGTAAACCCAGAACTTTGGTTCAGGGTTCAAGAATTCGAGCTTGGAATAATTGTTGTATTTGGCTTTATTTACTATCTAATTTTATTACATGTTTGGTATTAATGTGAAAAATATTGCTTTTACCGCTTTGATATTATCTGAACTGTATATATAAAACTGTTACGAAACCCTTCTCTTCTCATCTTCGGGGATGTGCTCGCTGGTCGAGACTCCTTATTCTGTTAGTGTCATACCTTGAAATAAGAAAGAGGCTCGGACAAGTTACTAATCCGGATGACCTTTTGGTTCCCGGTACGTAGCCCCCTCCTCGGCTCGAGTTGTCTGCTCGGGTACACAGTCTAGAACATATACCCAGGTTTTGAACCTAGAATAACTCAGCCTCATGCCGGATCCCTAGTAGGAATGATTGTTTGCATCATGTGCATTTGACTTAGGGGACTCAACACATGGGTTGGGTCCGTCTAGGACAGGTGTACCCAAAATAATAGACCATCCTGATGCATCCTACTTGTGCATTTATCTGCTTTGGATTTGAATGCTGACCGACTTTTAACTATTTGAACCTTTCGGGACTTTTTATTGATATTTCCTCACTATTTTGACTTTATACTTGAACTCAGTCATGTTATTTTTTGCTATTTTTCATACTAATCCATGTTTACTCAGTTTTAAGACTTAAATGACATTTTAAAAGATGTTTGGGCTGAGATTCACTGTTTTACTATTGCCCGAGGGGCTTGTGAGAATTTTTGACTAAGTAAGGCTGAGGGCCTATGTTGTGAGGAAACACTAATATTGATTTGAGGTCGAGGGCCTAAGATATGTACACCATGAGGTAGCTTGATTGATATGAGGCCGAGAGCCTAGTTTTGGTGCCACGAGATGGCTTGTTATTGTACTTGGGACATAAGGGGCCCCTCTAGGAGTCTACATACCCCTAGTGAGCGCGGGTACCCATTGTGATGTGAGGTTGAGCCCGAGGGGCTGGTATTGTTCTGAGATGTTGCCTAAGGGGCGGATTTGTTGATATTGTGCCCTAAGGGCGAACTTCTATTTGTTTACTTTACCTTAACTGCCTGTCAATTACCTATTTGCTTGTTGAAAAAGGACTTTACTTCACTTTTCACTGGTTTACTGCTTTTCAATGGTTTTACTGTTTCATTATAAAATTCCTTGTGCCTTACGTGTTTTTCTTACTTTTTGTCGTTATTTACATTTGTTACTCACTAAGTTGGAGTACTCGCTTTACTCCCTGCACCCTGTGTGCAGATTCGGGCATAGCTGGTCCCGCTCCCGAGTGCTGATCGTTCCAGCTTCAGGCGGAGACGGGGAGTCTTTAGGTAGCTATTGGCGTTCGCAGCCCGGAGCTCCTCCCTATCTCTTTTCCTTTATGTCCTTTGTTCAGTACTAAACTCTATAGTTACATTTGAGTATTCAGCGTTATTTGATGTTTGTGACTTGTGACACCCTAGTTAGGGTTGTGTTTGGGTTGTACTTCCGCATTTTATTGATATTATCTGGTACTTCATATTATTAATCATGTTTTAGGCTATTTTATTGTTGCTTATCTGTTTAATGTTGAATTGGGAATAGTTTGATGGCCTTGTCTTCACGAGAGGCGCCATCACGATCGGGTAGGGGTTTGGGGTCGTGACAAGTTGGTATTAGAGCCTTGGTTACATAGGTCTCATAAGTCATGAGCAGGTTTAGTAGAGTCTCGCATATCAGTACGGAGACGTCTGTATTTATCCTCGAGAGGCTGCAAAACCTTTAGGAAAAACCTCACATTCTTGAAATTATTGTCGTGCGAACTTGTTGATCCGAGTACTAAACTTTTGTTATTCTATTCTCTCACAGATGGTGAGGACATGCGCTACCGGACAGGATGGACGACTACTAGTGCCACCAGCTGCAGCCACCAGGGGCCGAAGATGCAGTCGTGGTCGTGGTAGAGGCAGGGCAGCTAGGGCAGCACCTGCAGATCCACCGACTGCCCCAGTTCAGGATCATGTCCCAGCTATGGACACTCCAGCAGCACCAGCTCAGGCACCAACTGTGCCCATCGTGATTCCGGGTCTTTAGGAGGCCTTGGCTCAAATCTTATTAGTTTGCATTGGCCTAGCTCAGGCGGTTTCAGCCACTACATCTGCAGCTACTTCTTAGGCCGGGGGAGGCAATCAGACTCCCGCCGCTCACACACCTGAGCAGGTCGTGCATGGACTTCAGACGTCGGGGGCGTATCCAGCCCAGTCGGTTGCAGCTGCTCAGGATTATGTAGTTCCTATCATGCCAGAGGATGAGTAGAGTAGGTTGGAAAGGTTTGGTATATTGCAGCCTCTGACCT
Source organism: Nicotiana glauca (assembly GCA_026770625.1). NCBI lineage: Eukaryota > Viridiplantae > Streptophyta > Magnoliopsida > Solanales > Solanaceae > Nicotiana > Nicotiana glauca. Next base: position 106,257 of record MU681210.1, read on the forward strand.
TCAGTGGCGCAGAGGGCGAGGATGCCCAGGGTTTTCTGGACAAGCGTCAGAGGATGCTTCGTACAATAGGCGTTCTAGAGACCAGCGGGGTTGCTTTCACCACTTATCAGTTTTCAGGAGCTGCTTTCACTTGGTAGGAGGATTTTGAGAGGCGTAGGCCTGTTGGTGCAGCACCCCTTTTCTGGTAGCAGTTCTCCGTTATCTTTCTTGAGAAGTATGTGCTGCAGTTTCGCAGGGAGGAGCTGCGTAAGCAGTTTGAGTGGTTGTTTTAGAGGGAGATGACCATGTCGTAGTATGAGTTGAGGTTCTCTGAGTTGGCTCATCATGTCATCTGGTTGGTCCCAACAGATTGAGAGAGGATCAAAAGGTTTGTGGATGGTATTACTTATCAACTTCGTATTCTCATGACCAGTGAGAGGGTATCTGGTGATACGTTCGAGGAGGTTGTGGATATTGCCTATGAGATTGAGTATGTTCGTCACCAGGAGCGAGAGGAGAGGGAGGCCAAGAGGCCTCGAGGATCTGGTAGCTATCGTGGTGCTCCTTTGAGAGGTTAGTTTCAGCACGACAGAGGCCGTTCATTTAGGTTTGTTCAGCCAGCTCGCCCAGGTTATCGTGGGGCATCTTGGGGTCATGATTATCACGGTTCTCAACAGGGCCAGTCATCATTTAATGCCCTTCCAACTAAGAGTTCATCCCGTGCTCCATCAGCTCAAGGCTCTTCTATGCCGAGTGCGTCTGCTATTCACTCTGGTGCGAGGGGTTCCCTTCAGTCCCCTTTTCTAGCACTTGGGAGTTATTATGAGTGTGGAGAGATGGGCCACATGTGGAGGCAGTGTCCTCATTGTTTTGCTAGTTCATCCCAGCAGAGGGGTCAATTATCGGCTTTAGCGCCAGTTGCTTCATCACCACCCGCACAACCAGCTAGGGGGAGAGGTCAGTCAGCTAGGGGTCACCCAAGAGGGGGAGGTCGATCAGGGAGTGGTCAGGCCCGTTTCTATACTCTTCCAGCCAGACCCGATGCTATTTCTTCACATGTTATCATTACAAGTATTGTTTCAGTTTGTCATAGAGATGCCTCTGTATTATTTGATCCTAGTTCCACCTTTTCTTATATGTCATCATACTTTGCTTGTTATTTGGATATGCCCTATGAGTTTCTTGCTTTACCTGTTCATGTATCTTCCTCGGTGGGCGATACTATTGTTGTAAACCGTGTGTACCAGTCGTGTGTGGTGACTATTGGGAGACCCGAATGGATCTGTTACTATTGAGTATGGTGGATTTCGATGTCATTTTGGGCATGGATTGGTTATCTCTGTGTCATTATATTCTAGACTATCATGCTAAGACAGTCACATTAGCTATGCCGGGTATGCCACGGATCGAGTGACGAGGTGTGACGGATTATGTTCCTAGTAGAGTGATCTCTTTCTTAAAGGCCCAACGTATAGTTAGGAAGGGTTATCTCTCGTATCTAGCATTTGTGAGGGATATCGGAGCTGAGGCTCCCAGTATTGATTGTGTCCCAGTTGTGAGGGGTTTTCCAGATGTGTTTCCTGCAAACCTGTCGGGCATGCCACCGCATAGGGATATTGATTTTGGTATTGACCTGGTACCGGGCACTCAGTCCATTTCTATTCTGCCGTATCGTATGGCACCAGCAGAGTTGAAGGAGTTAAAGGAGAAGCTTCAAGAACTCCTCGGCCTAGTGTGTCACCTTAGGGTGCGCCAGTTCTGTTTGTGAAGAAGAAGGATGGCACAATGAAAATGTGCATTGATTATAGGTAATTGAATAAGTTAACAATTAAGAAAAAGTATCCTTTGCCTCGCATTGATGATCTATTCGACCAGCTTCAGGGAGCGAGAGTGTTCTCCAAGATTGATCTCCGTTTAGGTTATCATCAGTTGAAGATCAGGGATTTAGATATTCTTAAGACGGCTTTCAGGACCCGATATGGTCACTATGAATTCTTGGTGATGTCTTTTGGGCTGACCAATTCTCCAGCATCATTCATACATCTGATGGACAGCGTGTTCCGGCCTTATCTCGATTCGTTTGTCATAGTCTTCATTGATGATATTCTGGAATACTCGTGTAGTCAAGAGGAGCACACGGAGTATTTGAGAGTTGTGTTACAAACATTGAGGGAGGAGAAGCTTTACGTAAAATTCTCCAAATATGAGTTTTGGCTCAGTTCAGTGGACACTACAAAAAAAATAGCATTTAGCGACGGATTTTAGCGACAAACTTAGGTCGATCGCTGATTAGCGACGGATTGGATACAGATTAGTAGTTTCGTTGCAAAAAAAGCCAAAAAATAGTTAGTATATAATATAGCGATGGAATAGAGACGAAATCCAAAAAACATCGCTAAATATTGGCGCCCTCAATTTAGCTACGGTTTTAGCGACAAAACCTGGGCGACAAAATTTATTTACCTACAACGACGGAATTAGCAATGAAATTTTCGTCGCTATGCTTAATTTTTGTATCAAAATTTTTTAAAGCTCCTTGCTACGGAAATTTCCATCAATAATATTATACCCAGTGAAAAATAATATCATTTTTAGCGACGGAATTTAAGCTGTAGCTAAATTCGTCGCTGACTACCACTTAATTATTTACCCTAGGGCACAAAATTGGTAAAACTTTGGTCTCTTCTTCTTCTAACAGGGTAGAACGCTGGGAGCAAATAGAGGTGGTTGGGAGAAAAATCAATGGAAAACATACTTGAGGGCTAGAACAAGAGCAAAAATTAGTAGCCTACGTGAATCTAAGGTGTGTAGATGGCTTTAATTTGTTTCTTCTTCTGTTTTTTATGAATCAGTAGCTTGATGGTGATGCTAATGACGATACTATATTCATTACACTGAATGTGAGCGAACATTTTCAAATTAATTGTTTTCTTCTTACTTTATTTGCATCAATTTGGAGCAGCTAGGGCTTGGAGCGTTTCATTAACTATACAAGTTCATTCTTTGTTTGTTGTTATCAATGGAGTTTTACTTGTCCATTTTGCTGATAGGTTAAACATACTATTCAATATCAGAAAAACCATTGGTACTTTATGTGAGAGTGAAAATTTGATTTGTCTGAATATAAAATTTTAGTTGTTATTGGTTCATATATTCAAATTCAAGTCTAACCATTTTATACTTGTGACTTTTCGTACCTAGAAGGAAGATTAGGAAAATAAAAGTTTAGTTGTTATTCAAATTTGACTTTTCGTACTTTTCTAACCATTCAAAAGTAACCAAGTCAAATTCAAAGATACTCTCAAAGCTCTGGAAAATTTCTCAAAAGAAACAGCCAAGTTTGCTTAGGCAGCTGGAGATATTATTGATAAGGTTTATCTAATTAACTCACTTTATGATTTTTTAGTTAATTAAACACCTTCATTCCCAACTAGTACGTATATTCTTATATGTTGTTTTACTTTTGAATTTCAAGTTTGGTTGCCTGTTCAAATTAAAATGGGATTACTTAAAATCTGACAACTGACTTGACTACATTAAAAAAATAAAAACAAGCTGCTACTCCACGTACTTTGAAAATTTACCTCAAATACAATAATAACTCAGACACGGGCTAGCTTGTTACTGATGATCATCTGTGTACTTTTTATTTCAAATTAACTATTGATGCGATCTTGATGTCTTTAAAAATAGGTCCAATATCTTCTCCATGATTTTACGTCAAATAGAACCGCTAAAGCTCAAATGCATAAAAATTGAACTTATTTTTCCTATTTTAACTCCTTTTTATTTAATTGAATGAAATATAATTTTAATTGGTTTTTTTTATATATATATATATATATATATATATATATATATATATATATATGATTATCCTATTTTTGTTTCTATATTAAATGGGAATATGGAAAATTTAGAGCGTGCTTGGATGTACGAGAGGTTGGATTGCCGAGAGGGTATTAATTCTAATTTTATAACTGGCGTTTATAGCTTTCTCCTATTTGCACGTTTTTAGCAAAATCGATGAGCGGTGAGAATGTGCGATGTCCATGTAAAAAATGTCGCAACATTATATACATGGATGTTGAAACAGTTAGGTTGCACCTTTTTATGTTTGGATTTGTTGAAAACTATTTTGTTTGGAAGTATCAAGGGGAAAAAGATGTGACTGGTGTGACGTCTTCTAGCAGTGATCTACATGGTGGTATTCAACTTGCATTAGGATATGACAATCCATACCGACAAATGGTTTTAGATGCAGCTGGACCCAACTTTGGCCAGGGTTCTAGTTGGCAATCTTACAATAATATTGAATTTGAGTCGTCTCATCATTTTGAGCCTTCAATGGAGGACGGGGCTAATCCTTCAATGGTGGAGGATCCTAATCCTGAATCTCAAAAGTTGTATGATTTGTTAAAGGCTGCTGATACAGAATTGTATCCTGGTTCTTCCCTCTATCAACTCGCAGTAGTTTCTAGAATGTTAAACATTAAAATGGAGAACACTTTATCACAAAGGAGATATGACCAAATGATGTAATTGCTGAAAGAGGCTTTACCTGAAGATAACATAATGCTTAAAAGTTATTATTAAACCAAGAAGCTAGTGCGTAGCTTGGGTTTGCCGGTTGAAAAGATTGATTGTTGTAATTCAGGATGTATGTTGTATTGGGGTGACGATGAAGACCTCACATCTTGTAAGTTTTGTGGCTACGAGAGGTTTAAACGTCGCATTGGTTCTCGTAAGAGGAAATTAGTCCCTTATAAAAGGATGTATTATTTTCCTTTGATTCCTAGATTTCAAAGATTATATGCATCTCATGCTACAACCAGTGACATGAGATGGCATCATGAGCATATACAAGAGGAGGGGGTAATGCGTCATCCATCAGACTCTGAGGCTTGGAAGAACTTCAATAAAACTCATCCATTTTTTGCTGCTGAACCAAGGAATGTGAGGCTTGGGTTATGTACTTATGGTTTCCAACCATTTGGTTAATCAGGAAGAAAATACTCTTCGTGGCGGTGATTGTCACTCCATACAACTTACCTCCTTGGATGTGTATGAAAGTGGCGTACATGTTTTTAACTGTCATTGTTCCAGGGCCAACCAATCCTAAAAAAAAATTAATATTTTTCTACAACCTCTAATAAAAGAATTGACCTTATTATGGGATGAAGGTGTGGAAGCATTTGACATCTCAAAAAAGCAAAGCTTTCAATTAAGGGCGGCTTTGATGTGGACAATCAGCAACTTTCCAGCATATTATATGTTGTCAAGATAGAGTACTGCTGGAAAGTTAGCATGTCCTTATTATATGGAGGACGCACAATTTCTTAAATTACGTCATGGTGGGAAAACAACTTGGTTTGATAGTCATAGAATGTTCCTTGACCAACATCATCCATTTAGGAAAGATCGAAAAAACTTTCTTAAAGGTCATACTGTCAAAAGGCTACCACTAGCACTTAGAATGGGAGAGGAAATTTTGAACCAAATTAGTGAGTTAGGTCTAAGGAAAGTTACAGAGGAAGATGCACAAGTAGTTAATTCGAGAATATGTAAATCTTGTGGATGGAAAAAGCGAAGCATCTTTTGGGATTTGCCTTATTGGAGTTCTAACATGATTCGGCATTATCTTGATATCATGCATATTGAAAAGAATATCTTTGATAATGTATTTAACACAGTTCTTAATGTTAAAGACAAAACCAAAGACAATCCGAAAGCACTCTGGATATGCTAACCTTTTTGACATTCCTCAAGTCCTCCAGCTCATCTTCTTTTAATCTTGATTCAAGTTGTAACTCTTCCAACTTGGACTTCAAATTCTCCACCGCAAGTCCATTAGCTGCTACAGTAGCTTCAAATTCCTTGATCATGACATCTTATAAAACAATACGAGAAAGAAATAAGTAAATAAAGGGAGAAAAGTATTTAGAACTGAGAAAGTTATCAAGAGGTAAACTTATCACAAAAAGTAGAGATGTTTAGATCTGTGTCAGTAGTAGGACATCTCTGCGCAGAATGAAGCATAACATGAAAATTTTCTCTTTCTCATGACTAACAAGACAAATGTCCCTTAAGAGAACTAGTACCTCTTTTGGAGACGGGCTCCGAAAAGTTTTATTGTTACAAGAATCTTAAGGCACACAATCTGAATCCAATGGATAGAGAAAAACTTGAAAAGACAGACGACTTCAAGAGAATTGCCAAATGCAATTGTTTCCCAAACACCATGAACAGTTCCAGTTAGAGCATAACATGAAAAGAGAGATGTTAAATCTCAAACAAGACTTGAATTTTCCCCCTAGGTTCATAGAGGAGAAACTATGGGCTTTGGCATAGTACAGACCAGTCTATGAGCTTCTTATGGAGTTAATAGCAGCCACACATCGATCATTCACCAACAAACTAACCATGTAAAGTGAAATAGAGAGTTGACTGCTTAAGTCCATATTGAATCAATCAAAGGGACATGCATTTAATAGACAACAGAATTTACATAAATAATAAAAGAAGACTTTAGTTTTCTTTACACACAACAAAATTCTAGGTTTCTTTTCTTTTCTTTTCTTTTTGTACCACTTTTGGGTTTTGTTGAGAATATGAGTAGTACTCCTGAATACAACTTAAGAAGTCTCATTTTAGATTATCTAAACCTTCTCATTAATGGACGAGCTTTTAGTGATGTTAATTTTAGTATTGAAGGTCATTTAGTTCATGCTCAGAGATGCATCTTAGCTGCAAGAAGTCATTTCTTCAGGAAATTCTTTTCAGTGATACCAGTGAACTATCAATGCACATTTGTAGTATTTTGTATATATCTTTCAACTTTTTTTGTGCCTTTGTGATATTTATATAGAATTCCATCAGTGTTACCTTGTGGCACTTTTTTATGCTTTTAGTTATATATGTGATAAAACTTCTGGTTCTACAGTAATATTTTGATGCTTTTAAAAATAATTTTTTTTGTATAGGCTGTTGAAGAGGGTCGAGACCCAACACAAAGTGAGTTACATTTGTACGTCCATACATATGGGCATGATGGAAAATCTTTTCTTGATGAGAAAGCTCGAATTGTGCATGTAAGTCCAATATTGTATAATCTTATTTACTACAATGTAAAAAGAGTATGAAAAGTATCCTCTCTATTGGTTAATTAAATGTTCAACATTCTTGACAGGAAAGGTATCAAGAAATATTACAGGGAAAAATACAAACTCAATCTGATATTGATCAATGTAAAGCATATTACGAAGCCGCGGGAGGGGAAAAAAGAGAAGAGTATATGGTCTTGGATCTCAAGAAGACCGAATCTTCGTGGCTCTTCTGGATCAGATGCTTCATCATCAACACCACCTTCGAGTGCTCAATCAGCATTGAACCTGGATGAGTTAGTGATGCATTTGATTCCTGCACTAAAAGAGCACATAGTTCCTGTGCTAACTGATCATATGCTTACAATATTGACTAAGCAGGTGCGTGAAATGATTTTATCACCCTCACTGACTTCTACTGACCACCCATACTACTGCTACTGTTCATGGAGTTCGTCCATCAGTTTCAGATGATGACAATAACCCCTAAGCCTCGTATTTGGAAGCTTTTTGTTTTGAACATTATTGTTGGTGTTATGGATAATTCGCACCTTTTTGGTTTGAACTTTAATTATTATTGGTGTTAAGGATAATTCGAACTTAATTGTATTAGCTATATGCATTTTGATAATTCGAACATCGAGCATTTTGATAATTTGTATGAATTTTAGTTATTATTAAGGATATCTATTGCGACAGATTGCGATGACAATTTTTTGAAAGAAAAATAAATATATGAAATAACATTGTGATAGATTGCAACAGAATGTTTTGGTCACCCAAAGAAAATATGAAATGAGTCTCAAAATATTGGCGACGGATTAGCGACCGACTTTCTGTCGCAAATGTATGCCAGCGAATTGTGAATTTAGCAACACAATTTTCTAATATAGAGATGGAAATTCTATTGCTAACTTTAGCAACGGACAGTGTTCGTCACTGGAACGTCGCTAATTTAGCGACGGATTCTATTTTTCCATCGCAAAGAGCTTAGCAACGAGCAAATCAGCAATAACTGGTAATCCGTCGCTAATTCTACTTAGCGACGGAAAAGGCTCTTTAGCGACGAATTTGGGTCGTCGCTAAATGCTATTTTTTTGTAGTGGGCTTTCTTAGGGCATGTGGTGTCCAGTGAGCGTATTCAGGTTGATCCGAAGAAGATTGAGGTGGTTCAGAGTTGGCCCAGATCGTCCTCAGCTACAGAGATTCACAGCTTTCTTGGTTTGGCAGGCTATTATCGTCGGTTTGTTCAGGGATTCTCATATATCGCATCGCCTTTGATCAAGTTGGCTCAGAAGGGTGCTTCAATTGTATGGTCGGACGAGTGTGAGGAGAGCTTTCAGAAGCTCAAGACAGCTTTGACCACGACTTCAGTATTGGTTTTGCCATCAACTTCAGGTTCATATACCGTGTATTGTGATGCTTTGAGAGTTGGGATTGGTTGTGTGTTGATGTAGGAGGGTAGAGTTATTTTTTATGCTTCTCGTCAATTGAAGCCCCATGAGAAGAACTACCCCGTTCACGATTTGGAGCTGGTTGCCATAGTTCACGCATTGAAGATTTGGAGGCACTACCTGTATGGTGTATCTTGTGAGGTGTTCATTGATCATCGCGATCTTCAGCATTTGTTCAAGCAAAAGGATATTAATTTGAGGTAGCGGAGATGGTTGAAGTTGCTTAAGGATTATGATATCACTATATTGTATCATCCCGGAAAGGCCAATGTGGTGGCCGATGCTTTGAGCCGAAAGGCAGTGAGTATGGGGAGTTTGGCTTATATCCCAATTGAGGAGAGACCTCTTGCACTTGATTTTTAGGCCTTGGCCAATCGGTTCATGAGGTTGGATATTTCTGAGCCTAGTCGGGTATTGGCTTGTGTGGTTTCTAAGTCTTCCTTAAATGATCGCATCAGAGAGCGCCAGTATGATGATCCGCATTTGCTTGTCCTTAATGATAGATTTTAGCATGATGATGCCAGAGATGTGAACATTGGTGATGATGGGGCGTTGAGGATGCAAGGCCAGATTTACGTGCCTAATGTGGATGGGCTTCAGGATTTGATTCTGGTGAAGGCCCATAGCTCACAGTATTCCATTCATTCGGGTGCCGCGAAGATGTATCAAGATTTGAGGCAGCACTATTGGTGGAGAAAAATGAAGAAAGATATTGTGGGATTTGTGGCTCGATGTCTCAATTGTGAGCAGGTGAAATATGAGCATCAGATACCAGGTGGCTTGCTTCAGCCGATGGATATTCCCGAGTAGAAGTGGGAGAGGATCACTATGGACTTTGTTGTTGGACGTCCACAGACTTTGAGAAAGTTTGATGCTATTTGGTTGGTGTGGATCGGCTGACCAAGTCCGCGCACTTTATTCCTATGTGTACTACTTATTCTTCAGAGCAGTTGGCAGAGATCTATATCCGGGAGATTGTTCGTTTCCATGGTGTCCCAGTTTCTATCATATCAGATAGGGGCACTCAATTTACCTCGCAGTTTTGGAGGTCTATGCAGCGAGAGTTGGGTACTCAGGTTGAGTTGAGCACAACTTTTCATCCTTAGATGGACGGGCAGTTCGAGAGCACTATTCAGATATTGGAGGACATGTTACATGCTTGTGTCATTGATTTCAGAGTTTCATAGGATTATTTCCTGCCGCTTTTAGAGTTTGCTTATAACAACAGCTACCAGTCGAGTATTCAGATGGCTCCATATGAGGCTTTGTATGGGAGGCGGTGTAGATCTCCAGTTGGTTGGTTCGAGCCCGGAGAGGCTAGGCTATTGGGGACTGATCTGGTGCATGATACTTTAGAAAAGGTGAAGGTGATTCAGGAGAGGCTTCATACAGTGCAGTTGAGGCAAAAGGGTTATGCAGACAGAAAGGTTCGGATGTGTCCCTACATGGTTGGTGAGAAGGTTCTGTTGAAGGTTTCGCCCATGAAGGGTGTTATGAGACTTGGGAAGAAAGGGAAACTGAGTCCGCGGTTCATTGGGCCTTTTGAGGTGCTTCGAAGGATTGGGGAGGTGGCTTATGAACTTGCTTTGCGACCCAGCTTGTCGAGTGTGCATCCGGTATTTCATGTTTCTATGCTCCAAAAGTATATTGGGGATCCGTCTCATGTTCTGAATTTCAGCACGGTTCAATTGGATGATGATTTGACCTATGATGTGGATCTAGTAGCTATTTGGGGTCGTCAGGTTCGAAAGTTGAGATCAAAGGATATAGCTTCAGTGAAAGTGCAGTGGAGAGGTCGGCCCGTGGAGGAGGTGCTACCTGGGAGACTGAGCGGGAGATGCAGAGCAAATATCCTTACCTGTTTGAGGCTTCAGGTATGTTTCTTGGCTCATTCGAAGACGAATGTTTATTTAAGTTGGGGAGGATGTGACGACCCGTCCAATCGTCTCATGAGTTACCACTCCATTTCCCCCATTTATGCTTCTTTATGCTTTGTTTATCCGTGTTTTGTGGTTGGCCAGATCGAATCCGGAATGATTATTGTAAGGGTTGAGACACTTAGTCTCTTTTAAGGATGTTTAAGTTGGAAAAGTAAACCGAATGTTGACCTGTGTGTTAGAGGGCTCGGATGTGAATTTCGATGGTTTGGTTAGCTTCGGGAGGTGATTTGGGACTTATGAGTGTGATCGAAATTGGTTTTGGAGGTTCAAAGTTGATTTAGGATTGAATTGGCGAAGTTGATATTTTGGCGATTTCTGGTTGATAGGCGAGATTTTGATATAGGGGACAGAATGGAATTTCGAGAGTTTCAGTAGTTCCATTGGGCCATTTGGGATGTGTGTGTAAAATTTCAGGTCATTCGGACGTGGTTTGGTTGGGTTTTCTTATCAAAAGCAGAATTCAGAAGTTTTAGAAAGTTTGGCTTGAATCCGATGTGTTTTAGGTGATTCGACATTGTTTGAGGTGATTTGATGATTGGAACAAGTTTGAATAAGGTATTAGGATATGTTTGTGATTTTGGTTGACGTCCCTGGGTCCTCGGGGTGATTTCGGATGGTTAACGGAGAAGTTGGAAATTTTTTTACAGCTGCTAAATTTGCTACTACTAGTATTTTCGCACCTGCGGATTGGGGACCGCATGTGCGGTGCCACATATGCGAGAGAGGGGCTGCAGAAACGGCCGGAGGTATGTTTGTCAGGGACCGCAGAAGCGGCTAAGAGGGCCGCATCTGTGGAGTCGCAGATGCGGAAGGATGACCGCAGATGCAGATGTGGCCGGTTAAGTGATTTTCGAAGAAGTGGAGGAATAACTGCAAATGCTGTACCGCAGAAGCGAGTATTGTGCCGCAGATGCAAAAATGTCTGGGCAGAACATATAAGTTATTTGATTTCACGAATTTGAGCTATTTCACCATTTTTTACTTCTGCTTTGGAGCTTCTTGAGCGAGTTGAAAGAGGGATTTCAAGGGAACGTCATTGAGGTAAGGAATTTGGGCTCGAAACTCATTCATATGCTATTATTTCGTGGACTCGAGCTAGGAGTTAAGGAAATTAAGGGTGAAATTTGGGGAAACTAGGGTTTAGTATTAGAGACCTATGATGGAGGATTTGATGGTCTATTTGAGGTCGAATTTCTGAACTTTTTATATGTATGGACTCGTGGGGAGATAAGGAACGTATTGATTGAAAAATTATTGAATTCTGAGACGTGGGCCCGGGGGTCGATTTTTGATAATTTTGGGATTTGTGTCAATTATTGATTGTTTTTGCTTGGGTTTCGTTCCCTTAGCATATTTTGACATCCTTGTTCTGATTGTGGATAAATTCGATGCGAGTGGAGGCTGATTCGAGGGGCAAAGACATCGCGAGCTAGAGATTTGACCGGTTCGAGGCGAGTAATGATTGTCAATGCTGTTCTGAGGGTTTGAAACCCAAGATTGCACATCATAGTGCTATATTGAGGTGAGGCACACGCTTGATGATGAGCGTGGGGTCGTGCACTATTGGGGATTGTGATTTGATCCGTCTCGATTGATGATTTTACCCCGTATTTGATTGAAAACTATTTGCTATCATCATTATTTGGGCGGAATGCCATATTTGGGCCTAGTGCCAACTATTTGAACCCTTCGGGGCTTTTTCTTGATATTTCCTCACTGTTTAGACTTTATACTTGAAGTCATGTTATTTTCCACTGTTTTTCATACTCATCCATGTTTACTCAGTTTTAAGACTTAAATGATATTTTCAATGATGTTTGGGCTGAGAAACACTGTTTTACTATTGCCCGAGGGCTTGTGAGGATTTTTGACTGAGTAAGGCCAAGGGCCTATATTGTGAGGAAACGTTGATATTAATTTGATGTCTAAGGCCTGAGATATGTACGTCACGAGGTGGCTTGATTGATATGAGGCCGAGAGCCTAGTTTTGGTGCCACGAGTCCAGGAGTCTGCACACCCCCAATGAGCATGGGTACCCATTGTGATGTGAGATTGAGCCCGATCGGCTGGTATTGTTCTGAGATGTTGCCCGTGTGGCGGATTTGTTGATACTGTGCCCTAGGGGTGGACTTCTATTTGTTTACTTTACCTTAACTGCCTGTCAATTACCTGTTTACTTGTTGAAAAAGGACTTTACTTCACTTTTCACTGGTTTACTTCTTTTAAATTGTTTTACTGCTTCATTATAGAATGCCTTGTGCCTTACGTGTTTTTCTTACTTTTAGTTGTTATTTACATTTGTTACTCACTGAGTTAGAGTACTCACGTTACTCCTTACACCCTGTGTGCAGATTCAGGCGTAGTTGGTGCTGCTCCCGAGTGCTGATTATTCCAGCTTCAGGCGGAGCCGAGGAGTCTTTAGGTAGCCGTTGGCGTTTGCAGTCCGGAGCTCCTCCCTATTCTTTTCCTTTATGTCCTTAGTTGAGTACTAAACCTTTTAATTACATATTAGTATTCAACATTGTTAGATGCTCGTGACTTGTGACACCCGGTTAGAGCTGTGTTTGGGTTGTACTTCCGCATTTTATTGATATTATTAGCTACTTCGTATCAATAATCGTGTTTTAGGCTATTTTATTATTGTTTAACTGTTTAACATTGAATTGGGAATAGTTGGCTGGCCTTGTCTTCACGAGAGGTGCCATCACGACCGGGTCCAAGTTTAGGGTCGTGACATAAACCTCTGCCCGTGCCTGTTGAAGCTCGTGCCTCTTTAATTATTCTTTGCCAGCTTTCATCCTCTGACCATTCCAAGTGTCATGACGTGTCACCTTACAATTATTTCTATATATAAACTTAATTTTTCCCAATACAATATGGGTATACGGTAAAGTCATATGCCCCTAATTTTACAGGCCCGAAGACCCGCCATGAGGAGCATAAGATTCACGTCGAGGAATAGACTCACTATCGACTAAGGGTGTTAAATAGGCCGGGTCAACCCGTTTCTAGACCGGTACGGACGGTTGAAATCCAGACCAACCCAGACCGGTACATAAGATGTCGGGTAGGCTGAGTTACTGGTTTTAGGGGGTTGGTCCATTCACTTTCATTCATCCAGTTAACCGGACCGGTCAAACACGGTCAACCAAAATCTCTATAGAGCCGATTAACCGGCCCGGACCGTTTTAACGCCTAGATTTCAATTTTTTTTAAGGTTGAAGAACGTTGGCAACGGTTAGCTACCTTATGGCCGTTGCCCAACGTTATTATTGCACAAATAGCCCTTCTTGGAATATGTTTTTTTTATAAAATAACATATTTTGTAATTACTAATTTAGCCCTTTGAAAGACTATAAATACACCCCCCCTTCTTCATTTCTCAAACTCATATTCTCATTTCAAGTTAAATCATGCCCCGTACTTGTAGAGCGCGTTAATATGTTTGGAAACACTTCGAAGTGGTAGAAGAAAATGAAGAAGTTCACAAAGTAAAGTGCAAGAACTGTAGTCTAGTTTTAAATCTTCGTCTAAAGTGGGTGGGCACAGACTTTTTAAGGAGGCGTCAGAAGAGTTGTCTTGAGCGTCCTCCAGAAATTTGTTTTTAAGTTGATTTGAGATAATTTGTGTTATTTTAAAATTATTAGAAGTATTTATTCTTAATGTTTTAGTTTGTTAGATTAATTTGAAGTATTATTATGCAATGAAAATTTAGTTTCACTTTTTTTTCTTTAATTTACTTGTTAAATACAAAATTCAATTTGAATGTTTGAAATAAAAAACCACTTGCAAAGTATAAAAAGTATAATTTTATTTCATCTTCATTGTATTCTTTATATTTTTACTTTATATTAATATAAATTATAATATTTATACAAAATACAAAAAAAAAATAACACTAACCTGGCCCGGCCCGACCCCTTGGACCCGTAACCCTAACGGTTCATTTTTTTACCCGGATGGACCTAGACCCGTTAAGCCCAGTAAACCCTACATCATAACTGGCCCGGATTGAAACCCGAATGATTTCATCTTTTCCCAACTTGGGCCGGGCCCGACCCACCCATTTAACTATGGACCAAGTTTGAGTCCGAAGGCAGAACACGAGGCTTGAAGATTTAAGTGTCCAAGGAACGTCGGGACTTGTGTGATCAACCCCGAGATTGTGCCGTTATAACTTTGCAACAGAATGAGCAAGATTTCTACCATGTCTCCAAGATCATGGCGTAAATTCCAGAATAGATTTGTACGAATTCGTACTAGGCGATTAGACAGCTGTCCCAATAGGATTCTTTACTGTAAATGGAAATGTACCTTATTTAGGGTTCCCCATTATATAAAGGGGACCCTAATCATTTCTAAACATCATCAATCATTGGAAAAATATACTCTCCTACTTTTTGGCTCATATTTCATCAGAATCGTCTCTTTACTTAATTGTTCTTGCTTTACTGTTCTTAACCAACCTCGAGGCCACCTTAGCTCGAGGTCGAGATTGTCTTGTACACTGGTTTGATTTTACTTATTTGCTTCATCTATACGTTAGTTTTCTTGGTTATTAATTAGTATTGAACTAAATCACATATATTTAAAATCATAAATCAAATTTAATTGTTACTCGTATTTTCGAGGTAAACAGTTTGGCGCCCATCGTTGGGCTAAAGATAATAGTGATTATTTCAGTACTGATTCTGATAACACACGATATTTTCACACTTTTTCTTGTCAAGAATTTTTGTTCCCAGGATTAAAACATGTCGAACTCGCAAAACGCACCCATACACGGCAATGAGGGTCTCGTATTTCACGATGAAAACAACAATGTAATCGCTCCGGGAGCCGGTATGCCACCAATAAACCCTGGAGATGTGACAAATATGGAGCTAGTTAATGTTAGCTATCAAATTGCTTAGAATGTGGATTTAGGCGCAGATACCGAAGGAAGTGTACGCAAGGAAGCCCAATCTGGAGGCTAAGGAATATAGGGTATATGAGATAGGGGAGTCAGCCTCCAAGTAATATTCGAAATGCTACAAACAGGTTGTTATCGCTCAGCTTCAAAGTCAGCACAAAACTCCAAGTATAGTCGAACCTGAAAACACTCAACGTACTGAACTGATACCGGAAAGATCAAACGGTAGTGGCTCGGGGATGATCCCACAATTATGAAGATGCTAGAGGAACTCACCAAGAGAATCGAGTCTGGGAAAGAGAAGATTGAGGATAATGACAAAAAGTGGAGAATTATAACTCCCGTGTTGATCAAATACCGCGGGCACCCCCGATCTTGAAAGGTTTGGATGCCAAAAAGTTCATACAAAAGCCGTTCCCTCCGAGTGCGGCTCCGAAGCCCATTCCCAAAAAGTTACGTATGCCCGATTAACCTAAATACAGTGGGACAACCAATCCCAATGAACATATTACCTCATACACTTGCGAGATTAAAGGAAACGAGATGAATGATGATGAGATAGAATCAGTATTGTTGAAAAGATTTGGATAAACTTTGTCTAAGGGAGACATGATTTGGAATCACAACTTGCCCCCGAACTCCATCGATTCGTTTGCTATATTAGCAGACGCCTTCATGAAAGCACACGCTGGGGCCATACAGGTGGCGACAAGGAAATCACATGTTTTTAAGATAAGATAGAGGAACGATGAGATGCTGAGGGAGTTCGTATCCCGGTTTCAGATGGAGCAAATAGAATTACCACCGGTATCGGATTATTGGGTAGTACAAGCTTTTATGCAGGGTTTGAACGAGCGGAGTTCGATCTCGTCACGATAATTGAAGCAAAATCTGATTGAATACCCAACTATAACTTGGTCGGACATACATAATCGCTACCAGTCAAAGATCAAGGCCGAGAATGACCAGTTGGGAGCCCCCTCAGGTTCATTTCATCCTAATAGATTGGAAGTTAAGGCCCCGAGGGATAGGGATAAGGAACCAAGATCAAACAAGGAACAATATCATCCATATTTCGATCGGAGAAATAACGGTTCGGAGCGTAACATTCCTCGGAACGATCGAAGGAATGATCAAGGTCAAAGCTCTCGAGGACTTATGAGTAAGAACGGTTTTTATAAACATACCGACCCTGCTAAAGCACCTCAATTGTCAGAGTATAATTTCAACATAGATGCATCAGGGATCGTGTCAGCTATTGGAAGAATCAAAGACACCAGGTGGCCCAGGACAATACAAAGTGATCCTTCTCAAAGGAATCCAAACTTGATGTGTAAATATCATGGAAATCATGGCCATAGGACAGAAGATTGAAGGTAGCTGAGGGAGGAGGTAACTCCATTGTTCAACGAGGGTCACCTTCGGGAATTGCTCTGTGATCGAGCTAAGAACCACTTCAAGGAAAGAGATGCAAATAGAAAAATGAATAGGAACAACCGCCAACATGTAATTCATATAATTGTTGGCGGTGTCGATGTTCTACAAAGGCCTATATTCAAATGCACCAAGGTGTCGATCACCGGAGAAAAGCAGACTCGGAGCTATGTGCCCGAGGGCGTCCTATCATTCAATGATGAGGAAGCGGAAGTCATATCTCATCCGCACAATGATGCCCTGCTAATTTCTATTTTGTTAAATAAATTTCAAGTTAAATGTGTTCTAGTAGATCTAGGTAGCTCAACAAACATAATCAGATCGTAGAGCAGCTCGGCCTACATGACCAAATTGTACCTGCATCCCGAGTCCTAAATGGTTTCAAAATGGCAAGCGAAACAACAAAAGGGGAGATAATCCTACCAGTGAACGTTATCCAAGATACAAAATTTCATGTCATCGAAGGCAACATGAGATATAATGTACTTCTTGGCAGGCCGTGGATCCACAACATGAGGGCAGTACCTTCAACCCTTCATCAGATGATGAAATTACCTACAATGGATGGTGTGAAAATGGTTTACGGAGAACAACATGCTGCGAAGTAAATGTTTGCAGTCGATGAGGTGATACCAATACCAGCGCCTTCGACCTTAGTGAAATCAGGCACCAAAGATAAGCAGACGGCAAAATAGCAATCATCGACCCCAGCCTCGACCGAACTGGAGGAACAGGTAATCAAAGAAGAATAAGAAGAAGAGGATTTCCTTACTCCTCAAACTTTCATTGTTCCCAAAGAGTCAGATTCAACCAAATCAATGGTCGAGGACCTGGAATAGGTCATACTAATCGAGTACATTCCCGAGAAAAATGTATACCTAGGAACGGGGTTAACCCCCAAACTGAGGAAAAAACTCATTCAACTTCTTATTGATAATATGGATTGTTTTGCTTGGTCCCGTTTATACATGACAGGGATCCCACCAGAAGTAACAATGCACCGGCTAAGCCTTGACCCCAGGTTCAAACCAGTAAAGCAAAAAAGAAGGCCCCAGTGCAAGGTGAAGCATGCATTCATAAAGGATGATGTAACCAAACTTCTTAAAATAGGGTTTATTCGGGAGATAAAATACCTTGAGTGGTTATCCAACGTGGTCGTAGTTCCTAAAAAGGGGAAACAGACTTAGAATATGCGTAGATTATAAGGATTTAAACAAGGCATGCCCTAAAGACTCTTTTCCCCTGCCTAACATCGATCGCATGATCGATGCCACGGCCGTCCACCAGATCCTAACCTTTCTCAACGGCTACTCTGGGTACAATCAAATTCAGATGAACCTGGAGGACCAAGTGAAGACCTCGTTTATCACTAAGTTTGGAACATACTGTTACAATGTAATGCCCTTCAGACTAAAAAATGCTGGAGCTACATACCAATGCCTAATTAACAAGATGTTCGAGGAACAGATAGGTAAATCGATGGAAGTTTACATTGATGATATGTTGGTTAAGTCCCTGCACGCAGAGGACCATTTAACTCATTTGCAGGAAACATTCAAAATCTTGAGAAAGTACAAAGTGAAGCTGAACCTGGAAAAATATGCCTCTGGAGTCAGCTCCGACAAGTTTCTCGGCTTCATGGTATCTAATCGGGGAATCGAGATCATCCCCGATAAGATCAAGGACATCGAAGATATCACAATTGTGGATAGTGTGAAAGTCGTGCAATGGATAACAGGAAGAATAGCCTCCTTGGGTCGATTTATTTCGAGGTCATCAAATCGAAGTCACAGGTTATTTTCCTTGCTCAAAAAGAAAAAGGATTTTGCATGGACCCCGGAATTCCAATAGGCCTTAGAGGAACTGAAGCGATACTTATCGAGCCCACCTTTACTTTACACCCCGAAGGTCTCGAGCTAGCTAAAAGCTTGGGGGCAGAAGTCATTGAAGCCAAGTGCGATTCACTGTTGGTAGTAAACCAAATAAATAAAAGTTTGAATGTTCGAGAGATAGGATGCAACGGTACTTGGATAAGCTGCAGGTAACCTTGCACCGCTTCAAGGAGTGTACTCTAGACCATGTTCCTCGAGAACAAAATAGTGAGGCCGATGCACTTGCTAATTTGGGGTTATCTGTTGAAGAAGGTGGTACCGTCCTGAGGACTGTCATCTAATTATCGAGGTTTGTGGTTGAAGGTCATGCCGAGAAAAATTCTACAAGTTTGACTTAGGATTGGAGGAATAAGTATATTGAGTATTTGAAAAATGGAAAACCCCCATCGGATCATAAAGAGTCAAAGGCCCAACGAACCAAGGTTGCTAGGTTCACATTAGATGAAGATGGAACATTGTATAGGAGAACGTTCCAAGGACCATTGATAGTATGTTTAGGGCCAGGGGACACCGATTATGTTCTATGAGAGATCCACGAAGGCACTTGTAGGAATCACTCTGGCGCTGAGTCTTTGATTCGTAAAATTATTAGAGTAGGGTATTACTGGGATAGCGTGGAAAAAGACACTAAGAAATTTGTTAAAAAAATTTGATAAGTGCCAACGGTTTGCACCGATGATTCACCAGCCCGAAGATCTACTTCACTCAGTCTTGTCCCTGTGGCCTTTCATGAAATGGGGAATGGACACAGTCGGCCCTCTATCAACGGCACCAGGCAAAGCTAAATTCATTTTGTTTATTACTGATTATTTTTCTAAATGGGCGGAAGCACAGGCCTTCGAGAAGGTCAGAGAAACGGATGTTATTGACTTCAACTGGGACCACATCATATGTCGATTCGAGATACCTGCCAAGATTGTATGTGACAATGGAAAGCAATTCGTCGGTAACAAGGTAACAGAGTTCCTAGAAGCATACAAAATAAAGAGGATCTTATCAACACTGTACCACCCAATCGGGAACAGACATGCCGAGTCAACAAACAAAATTATCATTCAAAACCTAATAAAAGGTTGGACAATGCAAAAGGAAAATGGTAAGAAGTTCTACCTGAGGTCCTTTGGGCATATCGAATGACATCGAAGTCTAGCACGGGGGCTACTCCGTTCTCTTTAGTATATGGATCTGGAGCCTTAATCTCGATCGAGGTCGGATAACCCATCGCCAGGTTTTGGCATGCATCGGAGGAGTCAAATCATAGGCTATGAATACTAGCCTCGAGCTATTAGATGAAAAATGAGAAGCTGTACTTGTTCGGATGGCGGCGCAGAAACAAAGAATCGAGAGATATTATAATAGAAGTACTAACCTTCGACACTTCATAATCGGGTACATAGTCCCGAATTAGGAAGGACAGTACCGAGTCATTGGAGTTGTCGGTAAGGGATATTACAAACTTGGCACGATGGGAGACGAACAACTTCCGAACAATTTGAATGTATCACTACTCAAATGATACTACCGCTAAGGTATGACTTTCTCCTTTTATCTATTTGAATTTAAAACTAACTCATTGCAGGTGTTTGATCGAAGACATCGTGGGAACCTTTTTACACGAAGACCTTAGGTTTTAAAGCACGCGTTGCACTTTTTTCCCTTAGATCAGATTTTGTCCCAAATGGGTTTTACTGGCGAAGTTTTTAACGAGGAAACAACTTTGTGATACCTAAGGAGAATTCAACAGCATCCAAGGCTTCTTTTCAATCAACCTCGAATAATGGAGGGAATCATCCTCAGAGATTATATTTTCAAGGAAATTACTTCATGCCAAAGAGGGCCTCGATAGAAAAACTTTGTAATGGGCCAAACGGTCAGATGAATCGTGTCCATGTAGAATAGTCGAGCCCCGACAACAAAACATGTACGCATGTATCAATGATTCAAAGAAGCATTCTTTCTATACCAAAACACTTTGTGTCTTAAAGAAATTTGCTACTATACAAACATCATACTTGATATTTTGTAAGAAACGACTCAAGGGCTAAAACACGAATACACCTCTAATACTCAGGGTCTATCATCGACAGTCAACACATTCGAGTCATCTAAACTCGAATTCATAAGACCTCAAAGAGGCATCAACTCGACATAAAAGCCAAGTCCATCGTACTTGGGGACTAACCTTTCGAACAAGTTCGAAAGGTTATCGGGAAATAAGTCCAAGAGGCGTACCCGAAGGCTACGGCCATATTAAAGACTACGATCATATAAAAAGGTTACGACCGAAATAATACGGCTCAGAGACATCCGAATTCCGCCATAAGTTAAAGGCCTTCAAATACTTTGAAAAACCGACAAAATTAGGCTACCCTTAGCAAATGCAAATAAAAAAGGGCTTCGATAAAATCAGTCCTCGAATAATTTAAAGGCTTCAATAATATCATCCTTTGAAAAAGCCTCAAAAGGTATTCAATTATCATAACGCAAACGGATTACAAATAAGGTTCCGATCGTTAGAACCTTAAAAAAACCCAACGGGTACAAAAAACACATGCTAAGGCATTAAGAAAAACTTACTAATCTTTTAGCCGAATAAAGGGAAAAATTATAGCCACTTTAGAGGCCGAATTGGCCCAACTTAAAGAGCCTAAGGGCCGATATAATATAGCCTAAGGACCAACCTAAAGATATTAAGGGCCGATATAAAAGAGCCTAAGGGATGAAGCATGAAGAGTTCAAGACCTTGCTCTCACTCAACTCGGACTCAAGAGTCCCAAGCTCGCATCAAATTGACCTGGGCATAGCTCGAGGATTAACAAAAACTTTAAAAGGTATTCTGTTATAAGTTCAAAGATTGCCCATTGATCATTAAAAAACCTAAGGGTTTGTTCTATTTAGAATCTGAGCCAGTGTTCACTTAATCATTAAAGTTATAACATCAAAATATTTCACAAAATGAAGACAAAGCAGAATGCAATACAAATCAGAGATGAAGCAAAGAGAATTCTTTATACTTATAAAGGGTATTTACAGTACCAACGAGGGGCCTTACACAAAAACAAAGAAACAAAAACAAAACCCTAGGAGCCTAATCTACTTGGGGAGCCGCATCCTCAGGAAACTCCTCCTCGGGTTCTCCATCCTCACCTCCCTCACCCTCAGAGCCACTAACTAAATTTTCATCATCAGAAGAAACGAGGAACTTGGCATTGACCTTAAGTGCTTTTGCCTGGGCTATCTCATTGGTGAGGTCGAAACCTCGAGCGTGAATCTTTTTGAGGGTCTCCCTCTAAGATTGACACGTGGCCAAATCACTGACTCATTCTCTTGGTCGGAGGCCTCCCTTAGCTCCGCTTGAACAGCCTCAGCATCCCCTAAGTATACAACAATGGTTTTATCAGCCGTGGCCATCATCTTCTAAACTTCGGCTTTGGCCTCAGCAACCTCGGCCCCGGCTTTAGCGAGTTTTGCCTCAAGCTCCTCGATCTTCTTGACCTGGGCCAGATTTTTCACTTTAGCACCTCGGATCTGGATCTCAGCCGAGGCTAGTTGGGCTAGAGAAGCCTCTTTATCAGTAGCAAGCCGATCTATATTTTCCTTCCATTGGTTGCAGTTGGCTTTAACCTGATCGACTTCACCCTGAAGCTGCCCGATCAACTCCAATTTTCGCTACAAGTGAGATATCTAAGTATTAGCCTCCACAGTAAGGTCAAGTAGACCATACTCTTTCAAAATCATGGTTAGCTACTTGTCTAGCTCGGCCTCATTTTTATGAGCTTTGGCCAAATCTGCCCGAAGGTCCTTGAGCTCCTCCTCCTTTTGGAACAAAGGAGCCTTAGAGCCTTCTCTTCATCTGATGACTTCTTGAGCTCGGCCTTACATTAGCTCAGCTCGGCTTTAAACATAGTAATGGCCTACAAACAGAAAAAAGAGATATCAATCAACACAGAAAGGGAAGAAAACCAAAAATTTTGCAACAATAAAAGTTAGTGCTTACCAGAGAGAAGAGACGATGAGCCTCTTCAAAGAGGGTAGATGCGTCATTAAGATCGGCGGCATCCTCGACCCCAGTTAGATAGTCCTGAAAGGGATCTTCTTCGAGGACCTTCCTCGGGTCGGGCGTTCGCAGAGCTCGAGCATCCTTATTGCCTCCTCAGAATAAGACAGTAGATAAGGGGAGTGACCTATTGTCACGGCCTCGAGCTCCTCACTCGGAGCGCTCTGATTAGCATCGATATTTTAAGCACTTGCCCCCTCTGGTGTACTTGTCGAAGGCGGGTGGATAACCTCGATCTCAGGGGACTGGAGGGCTTTACCGAGTCTTTCTTTGGAGTTTCCTCACCACAAAGCAAGGTCTCCAGCTTGGAGGGCTTGGCGACCTCAATCAGTTTTCTAGTCCGGGTCACTAACGCCGATTTTTTGCCCTCATCTTCTTCATCATCTAGAAACCAGTAGGCCGAATCTACATTCATGTGAATAAGTCCTTAGCCTTCGAGTAGGGGTTTTTTGATCATGGGGATTTTTAGGCTTCGAAGCCCTTTTCCTCTTGTTATCTTTCCCCAATTCGGGAACTGAAGACTTGGTCTCTTCCCCAAGAGGGGCCGGCCTCATCTCGAAAAAATCTTCGAGGCCTGCATAAATCAAGAGTCGAGTGTGAGGAAACAAATGACTTTGGTAAAGAAGGGAAGCGTCAAAAGGCTTAAAAAGAAAAGCTCGCCATGATGTTTGGCTTCCCATTTTCCCCTCGATAAGTCACGCCATTTGCACTCTTCAAACGAGAAGGTCGCAGCTAACTTTCAAACCCAGTCCTCGAGGTTAGGGATCCCATGGGGCATCCACGCTTCGGCTGCAAAAGGGGTAAAAGCATTACAAAATGCCGAAGCAGAATGTAAGTAGGCATTGATAGAAAGACTTCACTTACGCTCGGGATTCCATTTCTCGGGAAATAACATTTTGTCCTCGGGGATGATGTCCGAGGTCCTCACTCGGATGAACTGGCTCAACCAGCCTTAGTCTTTGGCCTCATCATTGCTAGAAAAGAAGGCTTTTCTCGATCAGCGTTAGAGCTTGATCAGTCCTCGAAAAAACCTGAGGCCGATACAATTAGATGAGGTGATTGAGGGTAAACTCCAGTCCTCTAGCCTTGCTAGAGAAATAATGGAGCATGATCACTATGCGCTAAAAGGAGGGGTGAATCTGGCTGAGAGTGACTTGATATCTTTTGCAGAATTCAATCACGACGGGATCGAGAGGATCCAGTGTGAAGGGGTAAGTGCAAACACTTAGGAACCCCTCCGCGTGGGTAGTGACATTCTCCTCGAGAGTGGGGATCTGTACCACGACCTCATCCCTCCAGCCACAATCCTTTCTCACAGTCTCGAGGTGTTTCTCCGTTATTGAACAGATATACCTCGATGCATGCTCACATCGAGCGGGAACTGCATGGAGGTTTTCTGCAACAAAATCTTTTTTTATGATGCAGGCGATGGGAATGATCTCATGAAGGGTCGGCTGTCACACTTCCTTTTTACACACCTATCCCGAAGGATAGTATATAAGGGAGTTTTTCCATTTTAAGCGACATTATTCGAAATGGGATTATTTATTTATTTTAGAGTCGCCACTTGGGATAGGTTTGGCTTTTGGTGTCCCAAGTCACCGGTTTATCTCGAATCCCAAATCGAGGAAATTTCTACTTCCCGAATGGAGTCTACGAACCAGAAATTTTGAATAAGGAATTTTGTTGACCCGGGGGAAGGTGTTAGGCACCTCCGGATCCCGTGGTTCTATCATGGTCGCTTAAAATATTATAAATGGCTTAATATATGATTTTAATACATGTCATCCTATAGTGCAATTTTAAAACTATTTACCATTTTAAATTAATTTTAAGGAAATTGAACGTCGTTTAAAACATATTTTTGGATCACGTCACATGAAATGCACCCGGATCCTCGATACATTTTATTCAACATTTTGGGATTTGGATTTGGATCACATGAAATGCAAACCCGAATTTAGGAAGGTGAAATTATTAAAGAACGCGCCTAAAGTGACTAACGTGTTATTAACTTTGCGGGAGGCCATGAAAATTCGCTAAATGGCACGTCCCGAGTTCTAAATATTTTAATGTGAGTATTTAAAAGAGGGCCACGCAATTTATGAATTTTGTTTGGAGCGGCGCACCTCGTTTTATTTTTAAGGCCATCCTAAAAGGGACTATTATTCTCTATTAAAGATTGTCTCTAAAGGCCTAATTAATTAATAATATTAGTAAACTACTATTAAAAGCATTCAAGGAATTCGGACCTCAAGATCAAGTCCAAATTTAAATAAGAGGGAAAACTCTTAATTCAAATTTGATACTTAACTTGAAAGACCCAAAATTGTATTGAAAAATTAAACCAATGATTTCAAATAGGAATTCAGGCCTCTAGCATTTTGGGCTTCGAAACCAGCCCAAGAGGAATGGAAATGCCTTCAGCTTCATAAAGTTGTCCAAATGGCTGGGCTGGAGTACAGGCCCAATTTGAAGAGGTCTATCCTTAATGGACTGCCAAGTGCATTGGCCCATGGCTGAAAATACTTGGACTCCTCATTAAATAGCTGGGCCCAAAGTTAGCCTAGTTTTTTCATAATTCAAGTAACATGAACAATGGCAGAGATAGAATCAGTAATAATACTGGATCATCAATACTAGATTATTAACACTGGATTAACACGTAAATGTAAAATCGAGGGTCTGATCGCCTATTTAAGAGTTAGTACCAATTAACTGGTGCTTCAGCTTATAAATTCATACACTTGTCCTCACTTTTAATGGCA
This sequence comes from Nicotiana glauca, assembly GCA_026770625.1. Taxonomy (NCBI): domain Eukaryota; kingdom Viridiplantae; phylum Streptophyta; class Magnoliopsida; order Solanales; family Solanaceae; genus Nicotiana; species Nicotiana glauca. Next base: position 131,796 of record MU681210.1, read on the forward strand.
AATAGATGGACAAAACACAGTCATTAACAGGTTTGAAACTAAAATATGAACAGCTGGATATTTTTATATTTCTGTAGATCTTCTATAGGTGACAGGATTGTAGCACTAAACAAAGATTATTAACATCCGCAGGAGTAAAACCTAACACGAGTTACCTAATCCCTTTATGACCTAACACCTAAATAATACAGAACTCAACTAAAGTTTAAAAAAAAATCTGATAATGAGCATTTGAGGTAAAATCATATGCAAATACAGGGGTAAGCATTGATGTACCCCAAACCATTCCTATATTTGAACTAACACCATCCCATAAATCCTATCTAAATTAGTCAAACGAAACAAACCAGTAGAAAATATGTCCAGTCCATTGTTCATGTAAGTACAAACCAAAGCTAAAACTATACTAGACAAATACATGTATCAATTGGCATCTATGACTCTAGATTTAGACTAGGATCATAATCAGATAACTACAACATATTTAACATCAATTCAACTTTAACATATTCTTCATTTGCATGAATTTTGAATCTTTTACATGTGCATAAAGTAATCCTCATACATAGCTCAAAGGAATACTTGGATAATGCCACACAAAAGGTAAATTTGGATCAGAAGATCAGCAGATAGTAATCAGCACCACACAGCAGTAATAAGATCAATTTTAAGCCCAAAATAGTATCACAGCAGCCCAAGAATGAATTGCAGAGGAAAAGCACCTGCAAATAGCCAAAAATAGACTTGAATGAACCAAAATAGACTTGAAATAAACCCAGAAACTTCTGAAGCTTCTATGACCAAAATACCAAGAATATTCAAGCTATTTTCAACCTTACATAAGCTGGAATGTTAATTCAACAACTGGAATTTAAGATCACTCTAATAATTTGAATTTGAATTATTTAATTTTTTTTGGTTTTGGATTTTCTGATTTCTCTGAGCTGTAGGATTTGAATTTTTTTTTAAATTTTCAGAGTTTGGATCTCTCTAGACTGCTGAAACTGGTTTTTGAATTTTCAGATCTTAAAACCTCTAAACTTTTGAATTTCGAATGCTTCCAGACTTCTAAGACTATCAACTTCAAATTTCTGAATTTTCTAGCTTCTAAAAACTTCCAAAACAAGGCAAGGGGTATGCCTTTTTATAGGCAAAATTAGGGCAGCATTTAGATTTTTCTTTTGTACCCTAAGCCCCTCTTTTATTTTCAGTTTTTAACTATTTAATCCCTCAAATCATTCCTTGTTGGCCAAGTAACACTACCAAGTTCCTGAAATTCAAATTAGAACCCCCTTCTAGAAGGTTCTAGTTTAGTTACTGCACTATTCTTTCATTGAAAAACCTATATTACCCTTGAATTATTTCTAAAATTACTAAACTATGTTTACTAACCCCAACCTTGTTAGCTTGGTAAAAACTGACCATAGTTAGTCAATCAAGAGCTGGGAATATTCAGCTATACCTAAAAAATTCCTAAAAATAATAGAAAACCTAACAATTGAACTAATCAATCAAAATTGAAAAATAACTCTAATTAACACTAATGTCCTAAGGCTAATTTTATTACTGAACTAATGAAACAATAAATGAACAATTCAACAATTCAAAATGAAGCTATACTGTAACAGAAAAATGAATAAAATCTAAAGAAAATCAACAACAAACATGGAATCATTCGAGAACAAAATTAAAACTGTAACCCTAAAATAAAACCTAAAAAAAATCAGTAGCAAACATAGATCATATAATTGAAAACACACAGTCAAATCAAAATAAGAACAAACTAAAACTATATGGCTGAAATTAGACCCTAAATTAAGACCCAAAAATAAAATAAAAATAACAGAAATACCAAATAGAAGAAATAAAATCAAAATCATGAAGAACAAAATAAAAGGAGGTAGAAGAGGAATACCTCAAAATCGCTCATTTTGAATCTAAAATTAAATTCAGCTTAACCACGATTAAGGGTTGCTATAGCCCCTTAAATCAATAAACCCCAACTATTGAAAACTAGGGTTCTTGGTCCGGACTTTGATCTGAAATTCGAGCCACTGGAGGAAGATTCGAGGGAAACTAAAAGGGGATTTGGGATGAGTGGGTCGTGTGGTCAAGGGGTGTAAAAATGGTGAGGTTTGGGAGTGGCATCGCCACTGGAGAACAAAGGCAGAGACTAGGGTTTGAGATTTTTGAGGGCTTCTAGTGATATTTGAAGGGAGATAATGGTGTCATGTCCATGAGGGAGGTGAAGGGAGGCCCTGGTATGATTTTGGGACATATTAGATGATTTAGGGTTTTGGTCGATCCCTTTGATTTAAGATTCGGGAAGTTCGACTGGGATTTGTGGGACAGGGTTTGGAGTTTTGGAAAGAGGAGAATGAGAGGAATCCATGGTGTATTTTTGGGAGCATTTGGAGAGTTGCCGCCGGCGGAGGCGATTTCCGGCCGGCGGCGGACGGCGGAGGGTGGTGGCATTACACCGGCGTGTATTAGGGTGTTTTGAGAGATTATTTTGGGGATAGGGGGACGTTCAGACACTTTTATATCCCTAAACCTAGTTAGTTCTGGACTGTTGGATTGATGAGATCCAACGGTCATGATTCAGGGGCAACGAAACGGTGTCATTTCAATTAGAGGGGGGCTGGACCGGACGTTTGGGCTTGAGGGATCCGAATTTGGGGAATATTTGGGCTGGAGTCAAATTTGGCCCAAAAACTGGGTCTTTTATCGAGACCCATTTTACTTTAATTTTCTTTCCTTTTCTTTTCTCTTTGATTTAACTCTAAAAAATTAAACTAATTAATTTTAAAAATTAGCTAAACCCTAATTTAAAAGAAAGCTAAGGAAAAAATACAAACGTAAAAGTAAAATGCAAAGAGGACTATATATTTATTTTTTACTTTCTTCTATTTCTTGTAATGTTAATTAACTAGTGGAACTTAAAAAATAAAATTGGGTCCTAAATGCAAGTATGTTATTTTTGTATTATTTATGAATTGTCATGCACACAAAAATGCAAACAAACACAAAGTTATGCAATTAATTCCCTAAAATTCAAATAATAAAAAAAAATCCTAATTTTATGAATTCTATGGAAATAATTCAAGCGAGGCAAAAATCATGTGCTCACAGGTGCTCCTCTTTGCTCGGAGACACGAAGGGTTTTCGGGCAAAGAAAAATGAGCAATCATGAGGGATTTTTGCCTGCTTGGCACTCCATGAGAAGCATTTTTGAAAAATGTCTGACCGAAACTTGCTTCAGAGGTTTCCTACATATCCTTGGCTATAAAGGAATCAGGTCAGTGTAGTTCTGAAAATCTTGGTAGCTGGGACTACCAGGAGCTGTGATTTCACTGCTGTTGCTGCTGATACTGCTTACTGAACCCCCTTATTACACCGTGTCAAGAATAAGAAGAATCTAGACTAAGCTATGATCTATGAATTACAAAATATCCTATCTATATCTTCAAACTTGCCCTTGTGGTTCTTATTGCTTTGTTGACTTGTATTCTCCTGGGGACATCCTTTTGTTATTGCCTTGAATTGTGATCTGATATGCTTTGCCCTTTCTCTGAGTGATGCTTGACCACTAAAACTTGAAATGTAGTCCTCTATTCTCCAGGCGGGCTCCTCACTGCTGAAACTTGAAATGTGGTCATCTGTTCTCCAGGAGGGTTCCTGACTGTTGAAACTTGAAATGTATACCTCTGTTCTCCAGGCGGGCTCCTGACTGCTGAGACTTGAAATGTATGCCTCTGTTCTCTAGGCGGGCTCCTTACTGCTGAGTCTTTAAATATATGCCTTTGTTCTCAAGGCGGGCTCCTGACTGCTGAAACTTGAAATGTGTGCCTTCGTTTTCCAGGCGGGCTCCTGACTTCGACAAAATAGACAAAACAAAGAAAATCTTATGCCCCAGTTTGGTGGCTGGGCATCACGTCACCAGATATTAATAAGAATTTGAAAACTAAAACTTGAATTGTAATACCTCTGTTCTCTAGGCAGGCTCCAAACTGCTGAATCTTGAACTGTATGCCTCTGTTCTCCATGCGGGCTCCTTACTGCTGAAACTTGAAATGTACGCCTCTGTTCTCGAGGCGGGTTCCTGACTGCTGAGTCTTGAAATGTATGCCTCTATTCTCCAGGCGGGCTCTAACTTCTGAGTCTTGAAATGTATGCCTCTGTTCTCCAGGCGGGCTCCTGACTTCGACAAAATAGACAAAATAGACAAAACAAGGAAACTTTTCTGCCCCAGTTTGGTAGCTGGGCAATGGGTGAGTGTTAAACTGAATTATTCTACCAGCTATTATTAATAATTTGAAAGCTACGTCCTATATTCCAGGTTAGTCCTGACAACTCTTAACTAAAAGACAATTTTACATCTAAGATATATCTTTTAAAGGTATGACTTCCACTATATCTTGTTATCTAAGCAGACCTTAAAACTACGTCCTATTATCCAGGAGGGTCCTGACAGTTCTTTATTAAAAGACAGTTTTGAATCTAAAGGTGTAACTTCTGCTAAATCTTGTTATATAAGAAGGTCTTATAGCTACTCCCATTATCCAGGAGGGTCCTAACAATTCTAACTGAATTCTTCCTTGACATTCCAACTTTAAACCCAACTTCTATTCCATTGGGATACATTTACGTTTCTCACGATTATTTTGAATTTTAGACTAAGTCCCATTTTCCAGGAGGGTCCTTAAAACTCCTAGTTGAATCCTATCTTAAGCATGCAAAACTCTGACACCAACTTACATTCCTCTATACTAATCATGATTGTATTGATATTTAACTAAGCCATATTTTTCCAGGAAGGCCCTGAGAGTTTACGGTCAAACCTGTTCTGGTGCTTTCCCTTCCCCTACGGAGGGTTTCTCCGAAACAAACGAAATTTTCTGCCCCTGTTTCAATCACAGAAAAATCTTGTCAGTTTAAAATGGTGGTTAGTTGATGTCATTCTTGCTGAAGATGTCTCCGTTGCCTGGTTTTGCTTTGACCTACTTCCCTGAACTGGTCCTGAACCATTTGGCTTTCTAACTGACTTTCAAACCCCATGACCTTCGATGACCTGAGTATTTTATACCCAGACTGTTATTTCACACCTCTGACCCCCTTATCTGAACCTTTGCATCTCCCCACGAAACTACCCAATCAATCCACCGATGAAACTTCCGGTGACTACTTTGCATCATTCCATCTTTGGTACTTTCTAGCCCCTTTATCTGAAACTTTGCATCTCCCCACGAAACTACCCAATCAATCCACCGATGAAACTTCCGGTGACTACTTTGCATCATTCCATCTTTGGTACTTTCTAGCCCCTTTATCTGAAACTTTGCATCTCCCCACGAAACTACCCAATCAATCCATTGATGAAACTTCTGATGACCCTTTGTATCTTACTTTTCATCAAGCCATCTTTGGTACATTCTAGCCCCACTATGCTTTGCAATTGGGAAACCGGTAGTGAGCCTTGACATCCTTTCTTCTTTGTTTTGAACAAAACTAACATTGAAACATCTTAAAGAACAAACCTCAAAAGGAATGAAATGCAATGACCTTGAGAGTTAAGGATAAAAAGAATCCAAAACTGTACGACTTACAAAAAGGAAAGAAAAGGAAAAGAGTATATGAGTGGAACACCTGGTACCATTGATCATGACATGCATTTCGGACTAATTGTCCCAATCCGTCCAACCAATCAACTTTCAATTGCCATGCTTTGTTGCCCCAGAATTCCATAGCTTGATTTCTTCACTCAACACCCTAACCTTGTTCATCCTACGGTGCCCTGAACGGTTTTCAACCACAGACCTCTCTCATTTGAAAACTCACTTTTGCCTTAAGGTGCCCACGAGGGTTTTCACCAATAAGACTCTCTCATTTTTTATTTCTCACAGCTCGCGTCGCCTTACGGTGCCCATGAGGGTTTTCACCAATAAGACTCTCATTTTCATCATATTTCTGCTTGGACCAGAGTGTCGTCCCCTGACATGAAACAATTATTCTTTCTTGACTCGGAATTTCTTGAAGACTGATCAGAAGGTCTTTCTTTGGACCGTAATACAGTCTTTTGGACAGGGTTAGAAAGAAAGGGTATCAAAAGCTCAAAACAATTCAACATGGGTTCAAAATTAGAACTTTCGGAATCAGATTTCTCACAACAACCACAACTTCTGCCCCAGTTTCTTTCTTGGAGACTTTTGGGTTTTTATTTTGGTGTGACTGAACCTCAGAGAGAGTCTGCCTATGTATCCTTTCGGAATCAAATCAATCGTAGTTCATGCCACAAAATTACTTTGTTGTCTATTTTTCTTTTTGTTTCTCTCTCTTTTTCTTCTTCTTTTTCTCTTTCCCTTTTTTTTCTTTTGTTTTCATTTTTCTTCTCTCTCTCTCTCTTCCTTTACTTTTCTTCTTCCTTTCTCTTCTTTCTCCTTTCATTGCTTTCTTTCTTTTTTTCCTTCACTTACCTTCCACGCTTGTGGTTCTTAGCTTTGCTACTGATTCTGAAATAGGGTATGAGAGAAAATAAATGTGACTCAAAGTGGTAACAAAGGATAAAGTGTTTAGATAGCAGAACAAAATGCCTTCGTCATTCCAATCTTCAAAATATTCCAAATACAAACAAATGTGATTAATTCAAAGGAAAAAATACATAATATCTTTTGACCGCATCGGAATTGATAGCCATTTTAACACATTTGCCTTCTATGTCTGTCAAATACAAAGCACCATTGGAAAACACTCTCATCACGATGAATGGCCCCTGCCAATTTGGGGCGAACTTGCCTTTGGCCTCGGCCTGATGTGGAAGAATACACCTCAACACTTGCTGACCCACTTCAAACTTTCGCGGGCGCACTTTCTTATTATATGCTCTAGCCATTCTTTGTTGATACAACTGACCATGACACACTGCTGCCAATCTTTTCTCATCGATCAAACTCAACTGCTCCAAGCGGACTTTGACCCATTCATCATCATCAATCTCGGCTTCTGCGACAATCCGAAGGGATAGAATTTCCACCTCTGCAGGTATTACTGCTTCAGTGGCATACACCAACAAATAAGAGGTCGCCCCTACTGATGTACGGAGCGATAACCCAGCAATGCAAAAGGAACCTTTTCACGCCATTGTCTAGAACCCTCTACCATTTTCCGGAGTATTTTCTTTATATTCTTATTGGCTGCCTCAACCGCTTCATTTGCCTTGGGGCGGTAAGGAGTATAATTCCGATGTGTAATCTTGAACTGCTAACATACTTCCTTCATCAAATTACTGTTGAGATTAGCCCCATTGTTTGTAATGATCACATTTGATATCCCAAACCGACAAATGATATTCGAGTGCACAAAATCAACCACCACCTTCTTGGTTACAGACTTGAAAGTTTTGGCCTCAACCCGCTTGGTGATATAATCAATGGACACCAGAATAAACCTATGCCCATTTGACGCTGCTGGCTCAATTGGCCCAATGAAATCCATGCCCCAAGCAACGAAAGGCCATGGCGCAGACATTGTGTACAATTTTGATGGCAGAGAGTGAATCAAATCTCCATGCACATGACACTGATGACACTTGCGCACAAAGCTAATACAATCTAAGCCAATAATAACCTGATCAGAGAATCTTCTTCGCCAATACGTACCTACTCATGTGCAATCCACAACCCCTGAATGTACTTCAGTCATGATAGCTATGGCATGTCTAGCATCTATGCATCTCAATAAACCAAGATTTGGAGTTCTTTTGTACAATACCCCTACACCGAAGAAAAATACACTTGCCAAATGCCGAATTGCTCTCTTTTTGATCCCCTGTGGCCTGTACTGGGTACACTCCCATTCTAAGGTATTCTTTGATATCATGAAACCACGGCTTACCATCAAGGTCCTCTTCTACCATATTGCAATAAGCATGCTGATCGCGGACCTGAATCTGCAGAGGGTCCACATAAGCCTTATCTGGATGATGCAACATTGATGCTAGAGTCGCCAAAGTATCAGAAACCTCATTATGAGTCTTTGGAATGTGCCTAAACTCTATTGATTGAAACCGTTGACAAAGATCATGCAAATATTGTCGGTACGGTATAAGCTTTAAATCTCTGGTTTCCCATTCCCCCTGAATCTGGTGTACCAGTAGGCTCAAGTCGCCCATGACCAAGACTTCCTGGACACCCATTTCTACAGCTAACCTCAAACCCAAAATGCATGCCTCATACTCGGCCATATTATTAGTACAATAGAAGCGAAGCTGAGCCGTAGCAGGGTAATGCTGCCCTATTTCGGAAAGAAGTACAACTCCTATGCCAACGCCTTTCATATTGACAGCCCCATCAAAGAAAAGTTTCCATCCAAGCTTTTCAGCATTTTACAACTCATCAACGTGCATTACCTCTTCGTCGGTGAAGTATGTCTTCAAATGTTCATATTCTTCATCTACTTGATTCTCAGCCAAGTGATCAGCCAACACTTGTGCTTTCATTGCTGTTCAGGTAACATAGACAATGTCGAACTCCATGAGCAAGATTTGCCACTTTGTGAGCCTTCCCGTGGGCATAGGCTTTTAAAAGATGTACTTCAACGGATCCAACCGAGAGATGAGGTAGGTGGTATATGATGACACGTAATTTTTCAGCTTCTGTGCTACCCAAGTTAAAGCGCAACACATCCTCTCAAGCTGAGTGTACTTAACCTCGTAAGCTGTGAAATTCTTGCTGAGGTAGTATATGGCCTGCTCTTTCCTACCGGTGATGTCGTGCTGACCTAGAACACATCCAAATGAGTTGTCAAAACCATCAAATACATAATCAAAGTCCTCTCTTATTCTGGCGGGACCAATATTGGTGGGTTTGACAGATACCCTTTTATCTTATCAAATGCTTCTTGACATTAGTCTGTCCACCTGACCGCGACATCCTTCTTTAACAGCTTGAAGATGGGCTCACAATTTGTTGTAAGCTGAGCGATAAACCTGCTAATATAATTCAACCTCCCCAACAGACTCATCACCTCGGACTTATTCTTCGGAGGTGGCAATTCTTGTATGGCTTTGACTTTTTATGGGTCCAATTCGATACCTCGACGGCGGACTATAAATCCCAATAATTTTCCATATGGAACACCGAAAGCACATTTCGCAGGATTGAGCTTGAGATTATACCTGCGAAGCCTTTGGAAGAACTTTCTCAGATTCCGAATGTGGTCAGACTGCTTCCTGCTCTTTATAATTACATGTTCCACATACACCTCGATCGCTCTGTGTATCATTTTGTGGAATATGGTTGTCATAGCTCTCATGTAAGTTGCCCCAACATTTTTCAACCCACATGGCATGACTCTATAGCAGTACGTTCCCCATGGCGTGATGAATGCTGTTTTCTCTGAATCTTCCTCATCCATTAAAATCTGGTGATAGCCCGCGCAAAAATCCACAAAAGAACCAATCTCATGTTTGGCACAATTATCAATCAAGATATGGATATTTGGCAGTGGGAAACTGTCCTTTGGACTTGCCTTGTTAAGATCATGATAATCAATGCATACCCTGGTCTTTCCATCCTTCTTTGGCACAGGCACAACATTGGCTAACCATGTGGGATACCGTGTGACTCGAATAACTTTTTCCACTAACTACTTGGTGACTTCTTCTTTGATCTTCACACTTATATCAGTTTTAAATTTCCTCAGCTTCTGCTTGACAGGGGGAAATGTAGGGTCGGTTGGCAATTTGTGAACCACCAAATCAGCGCTTAGACCCGGCATGTCGTCATATGACCATGCAAAAACATCTTTGTACTCAAAAAATACTTTAATTATCTCATCTTTGAGTTGTGGTTCAAGATGCACACTTATTTTAGTATCTCGGACATTATCCTGATCCCGTAAGTTGATTGCTTCTGCATCATTCAGGTTAGGTTTGGGTTTTTCCTCAAAATGGCTTAATTCCTTACTGATCTCCTCAAAGGCTTCCTCATCATCATATTCCACTTCATCATCACACTCAATTTCTTATATTATTATTTCAAAATTAGATCGGTATTTAAGACTAGGCCGGAGATTCATGTCATTGGAACCAGCATAAAAAGAACTGTGCGAAAAAGAAAAATAAAAAACAAAATATCGTGAATGGAAAGAAGGGAAATTGCATTTCATTGAAATTTAAAGATATCAAGGTTTAACTCATCCAAATAGATGGACCATAGCATCTGAATTACAACCCCAAAAATAATCCAGATTAAACTGAAAGAAAAATCAAAGCCGACTACCAAGACTCCCTCCGAGTAGGAAGAAGAGTAGCTTCCCAATTGTTGATCTCTGCATAGGGCCCCACAGATTGCACATATGCCTTGCTTGATCCTTCTCCAGCCTCCACCATATTTACCTCATTGAACAACCTCTCAAACCCTTTATCCAAATATCCATCAGCATCGGTCAATGAACCGGGAGCTATTGACATTGAGCGCTTTTTGGCACTAGGCCTAACAAATGATCTGGACAGCCGCGGGATCAGCTTTGGAAGAACCCATGCTCTTTGTTTCAGCTTTCTGGCTCGCCTTATATCCGCAGTTGTAGGCCTGAACCCCAAACCAAAAGTATCCAAGTTTTTGGGAAGAGACATTGGTTGTACCATGCCTTGAAGAGAAGCACCCAAACCATTTCTAGGTATGGACCCATTCCCCAACATCTCCGAAGCCACCATAACCGATGCGGTTGCTAGTTTAGGAATTGGAACAAGCTCACCTTTTGGATCTTTTCAACTGATGTTGTGTTAAGGACTTGATAGACCCATGGACCCTTGTCGTCTTCAACTTCGATGAAAGGCACAATTGCATCACCCAGGGCGCACAGATTATCCTCACCGTGCACCACAATTTCCTGTCTGTCCCATTCAAATTTGACTATCTGGTGCAAAGTGGACGACACTGAATTGGTGCATGAATCCAAGGTCACCCTAGCAAAAGATTGTAAGAGACCGCCACATCCAACACTTGGAATTCCATAGTAAAATCAATAGGCCCTATTGTCAATTCTAGCACTATATCACCCACTGAATCTTTGCCGCCACCGTCAAACCCTCGAACACAAATGCTATTTTTGTGAATTCTATTACCATCCACTTTCATCTTATTCAGTGTGGAGAGGGGATAAATTTTTTCACTAGACCCATTGTCGATCAGGACTCGAGTAACCACAAAATCTTCGTATTTCACCGTCAGATAAAGGGCCCTATTATTCTCAGTACCCTCCACGGGCAACTCATCATCAGAGAAAGTAACCATGTTCACCTCAAATATTTTGTTTGCTATTTTCTCCAAGTGATTTACCGATGTCTTGTCGGGAACATGAGCTTCATTCAAAATTTTCATCAACGCCCGACGGTGCTCATCGGAGTGGATCAATAACGAAAGCAACGAGATCTGCGCAGGGGTCTTTCTCAACTGTTCCACAATGGAATACTCTTGCACCTTCATTTTCCTTAAGAATTCTTTTGCTTCTTCCTCAGTTCCAGCTTTCTTCACTGACGCTGGATTATATTTGGCGGTTTTGGCTTTTCTCAACTCTTCAGGGGCAAAGTATCTCCCTGAGCGAGTCAAACTGCGGGTTTCACAAACTTCTACTTTCACTTCTTTCCCTTTATACATCACTGTCACTCGATCGTAATTCCATGTGATGGCCCTACCACTAATTACTAGTAGTTGATTCACTGGCTTGATGATAACAAGCTCTATGCGAGTGCCTTCCACGATTACAATGGGCTTGGTAGCTGCCCCTGGCACCACCACTTTGGTTTGTTCTTGTTTCACTACAACAAAGCTCGAAGACTCCTTCTGAACCACCACAAATGGTTTAGTTCCTGTCTCCTTCACCTTGATCGATGTCTTCCCATTAGTTGATTCCCCACTTGGCCTAATTTCACTAGCTCTGATCATTATTTCGGTCTGTGAGGGCTTCTTATGCTCCCCTCCCTTTTGCACTAGCTCAATCATATGGGTCTCATGATGGGTTGGTAGCGAATTCTGATTGATATTAGGCGTCTCCGAGGTATGCACCTCAATTCGGCAAGTATCAATGAGCTCCTAAATAGCTATTTTCAATTTCCAGCACTTCTCTGTGTCTTGCCCCGGGGACCCTAAACAATACTCATAACTCAATGAATGATCAAGATTTCTTGGGAGGGGATTTGGCAACTTAGGCTCAATCGGACTCAGCATGCCCAACTGTCTCAGCCTGTGGAATAGACTGGTATATGATTCTCCTAAAGGGGTGAAAGTTTTCTGCTTCAGCGTCCTCTCATGCTTGAAGGTTTGGTTAGGATGGAAACCTGCTCCATGGGGATTTCTGTAAGCTTTTGGAGGTGGGTAAGTGTTTTGGGGAGCTGGGTAAGTATTTTGTGGGGTTGGCGCACGCCATGGTGCATGGGCAGGGGGTTGGGTGTATGTTTGGGCATGATGGACAGAGAAGTAGGGATCTGGAGGTGGGTAATAATGTTGCGGTGGGCTATATGGAATGTGGGGGTAAGTTTAGGGGTGGGGTCGAGGTTGGTTATAGTACGGTGAAGGGCCCCGGCGCCAAGCTCTTGACTCAACTAATGCAACATCCTCTTTATTCTTCTTTCCCAATACACCCGCAGTGCCATTTTGAATAGCCTGGGTGGTTGCCTTGATTGCTGAATAGCTCATGATTTTGTTGGATTTAAGACCCTCATCCACCATGCTTCCCATTTTCACCACTTCGTTAAAAGATTCCCTACGACTGACACCAAATGACCAAAGTAAGTGGGCTCCAAAGCCTGCAAGAAGTAATCAACCACTTCACTTTCTTTCACTGGAGGGTCAACCCTCGACGCTTGCTCTCTCCAGCGGAAACCGTATTCTCTGAAGCTTTCCCCGAGCTTTTTCTCAATTTTTGTCAGTGCCAAATGATCTGGGACAATTTTGAGATTATACAGAAAATGACATGCAAACGCTTGAACCAGATCGTCCCAAGTGTACCACCAACTATGATCTTGTCGGGTGTACCATTCCAAAGACGATCCACTTAAACTTTAACTGAAGTACGCAATCAATAATTCATCTCTTCTACCTGCTCCTCTCATCTTACTACAAAAGCCTCTTAGATGTGCCACGGGATCACCATGCCCGTCATATAAAACAAATTTGGACAACTTGAACCCTGTTGGTAACTGGACATTTGGGAACAGACACAGGTCTTTATAGGCCACACTTACTTGCCCACCTAGCCCCTGCATATTCCTGAAAGATTACTCCAAGCTCTTGACCTTCCTAGCCATCTCTTCTCGTGTAGGATTCTTAGGAGGCTTCTCAATATCAGCCGAGGGGTTCAACTGAGGAGGGCATAGACATGGATCCGGTGCTTTGAAGGTTGGTTCGGGGGGATAATAGTGGTTGTCTTGAGTCTGGAACAGAGGTTCACTAGAAGATCGATGCAATGCAGTAGGTGGAGGTGCCACAAATACAGGAGTGGTTGGTGGGGGAGGGTACGAGACCAGTTTAGGTGGTGAGGCTGGTGGTGTTTGGGAGGTGGTGCCATAGCATTGTTGGTAGGTAGGAAAGGCCGGGGATAAATTCACAACAGGAGGATCTTGAGGGTGGGCCAGCGATGGGATATAAGCAGGATTGGCGGGATAAACTGGTGGTGGATACCTCTTTGCCCGGGTTTGATACATTTCAGCCATTTGTTGCTTCGGTTTATACATCTCCTCTTTCATCGCATTAACATCAACTTCTTCCACCTCTTTTGATGAGTCAACAATACTCGCCTCCAATTCTTGATTAGTCATGTTCAATTTGCCTTTTGACCGGGTGTTGTAGGAATGGGTTCCCAGAATGCCAGAACAACTAACCACCTGCCTGGACTCAACATTAACAGCAATTCCGTTAGCGGTTAGAGTTTTAACAGATTGGTAGCCACACATTTGGGGAATGAATGCACCCTAGCAGTTAGTCATTTCTATTATGCATTTGTTCGGCTGCTTGCGTCATCCCTGCTTTTCATTTGCAAATTCTGTTACTCATTCATATCTTTTCCTTGCTTTTGTTTTTCTTTGACTTTCTTACTTTTATCTCTTTTCTTTTCCTCTCCTATTGTTTCTCCTCTATTTTTCTTTCTCTTTTGTTTCTTTTCCTAAATTTCTTTATTCTCCTTTTTTCTTCTCTTTTCCTCTCATGTTGTTTTTCCTCTCTTTTCTCTCTCTTTTTTTTCCTTTTTTTTCATTTGCTTATGGTCGATCCTATGGAGATTGCCTATGAATTATGACCCTGCATGAATAAGACCAAGCGTAGTTCTTGGAAATGAAAGGTAAGAATAATGAAACACACATTTTTTGGAATTTTCAATTTTCATAATAAAACAACTCTGATTACAATGACTTGAAAACTGACAGACTTTGAACAAGAAACATAGACTTGACAAACGAACAACCCACATACTATAATAAAACTCAAATACAAACTTGACTGACTTTAATCAAGATTTATTTGACTAAAAAAAACCGACATTTTTCTTGTTTCTTTTCCAAAATAAAAGACCCAATTTTGCGAACACGGCCTTTCAGCATCTCGGGGATGAAGATTTTGAGGCTGCATCGGCTAACCGGCCAAAACTTTAAAAAATGACCAAAGGTGGCCGTTCTTGCAAAAACAGCCTTTCGGCGCCCTTTTAGGGACATTCAGCTATTTTTCACAAGAATGGCATCACCTTAATAGAAACAGTTTTTGTTCTTTTCAGGTTATTTTAAAAAGGAAGTTGGACCCGATGGGGGTTGCCTACGTATCCCACACCTTGTGAGAATCAATCTGGCATTGTTCGGGCAAATAAAACAAACTATTTTTGAAAGCAAAACATTTTTCTTTTTCTTTTCTTTCATTTCATCCGCAAACAAACTATTTTTGAAAACATTTTTCCTCTTTGTCCTTTCCAATTTCTCAAAAATTTGGCAGAGTTTCGACACTTTTTGGGCATTGGTGTTTCCAAAACAGGTGATTAAATCTCTTAACCCTCTACACTACCATTTCTCTCTCCTTTTTTCGTTTTTCAACATTTCCCAATAAAAAGCCGGTCAGCATGCGAGTCCAAAGCAAATAAATGCATAAGTAGCAACTAAGATGCATCAGGGTGGTCTTTTCATTTCAGGTCACCTAATGGACCCAACCCCTGTGTTGAGTCCCCTAAGTCAAATGCACATGATACAAACAAACGTTCCTACTAGGGATCCGGCATGAGGCTTTGTTATACTAGATTTAAAACCTGGGTTTATTGTTCTAGACCTGGCTTATCGAGCGGATAACTCGAGACGGGGGGGAGGCAGCTTACCGGGGATACAGAAGCTCTGCCGGCTTAGCAACTTATCCGAACCTCGTTCTAAATGGGATAAGACTCTAAACACAAGAGAAGTCACACGAAGTTCACCCTTCTCCATGATGTAGAAGACTCAGAGAGAGGAAGGGTTTCGTAGCAGTTTATATATACAATCCATCAAATATCAAAGCGGTAAAGCATTTAGCATATTTAGCATGACACATGTAAGAAAATCAGATAAAGCCAAATATAACAATTACTCTAAGCTCGAATTCTTGAACCCTGAATCGAAGTTTTGGGTTCGTATCCCCAGCAGAGTCGCAAGAGCTGTCACACCTCCTTTTTACACACTTACCCCGAAGGATAATGTATAAGGGAGTTTTCATTTTAAGTGACATTATTCGAAATAGGATTATTTATTTATTTTAGAGTCGCCACTTAGGATAGGTTTGGCTTTTGGTGCCCCAAGTCACCGGTTTATCTTGAATCCCAAATCGAGGAAATTTTTACTTCCCGAATGGAGTCTGCGAACCATAAATTCTGAATAAGAAATTCTGTTAACCCAGGGGAAGGTGTTGGGCACCCCGGATCCCTTGGTTCTAGCACGGTCGCTTAAACTATTATAAATGGATTAATATCTAATTTTAATATATGTCATCCTATAGTGCAATTTAAAACTATTTACCGCTTTTAATTAATTTTAAGGAAATTGAACGTCGTTTAAAACATATTTTTGGATCACGTCACATGAAATGCACCCGGATCCCCGACACATTTTATTCAACATTTTGGGATTTGAATTTGGGTCACATAAAATGCACACCCAAATTTACGAAGGTAAAATTATGAAAGAACTCCCCTAAAGTGACTAACTGTTATTAACTTTGCGGGAGGCCATGAAAATTCGCTAAATGGCACGTCCCGAGTTCTAAATATTTTAATGTGAGTATAAAAGAGGGCCTCGCAATTTATGAATTTTGTTTGGCGCGGCGCTCCTCATTTTATTTTTAAGGACATCCTAAAAGGGACTATTATTCTCTATTAATGATTGTATCTAAAGGCCTAATTAATTAACATTATTAGTAAACTACTATTAAAAGCATTCAAGGAATTCGGGCCTCAAGATCAAGTCCAAATTTAAACAAAAGGGAAACCTCTTAATTCAAATTTGCTATTTAACTTGGAAGGCCCAAAATTGTATTCCAAAATTAAACCAATGATTTCAAATAGGAATTCAGGCCTCTAGTATTTTGGGCTTCGAAACCAGCCCAAGAGGAATGGAAATGCCTTCAGCTTCATAAAGCTGTCCAAATGGCTAGGCTTGAGTACAGGCCCAATTTGAAGAGGTTTGTCCTTAACGGACTGCCAAAGTGCAAGGCTGAAAATACTTGGACTCCTCATTAAATAGTTGGGCCCTACGTTAGCCCAATTTTTTCATAATTCAAGTAACATGAACAATGGCAGAGATAGAATCGGTAATAATACTAGATCATCAATACTAGATTATTAGCACTAGATTAAAACGTAAATGTAAAATCAAGGATCTGATCGCCTATTTAAGATTTAGTACCAATTAACTGGCGCTTCAGCTTATAAATTCATACTTTTGTCCTCTCTTTTAATGGCAAATAGATGGACAAAATACAATCATTAACAGGTTTGAAACTAAAATATGAACAACTGGATATGTTTTTGCAGATCTTCTAAAATCTAGGTGACAGGATTGTAGCACTAAACAAAGATTATTAACATCCACTGGAGTAAAACCTAACACGAGTTACCTAATCCCTTTATGACCTAACACCTGAATCATACAAAACTTAACTAAAGTTTAAAAAAAATCTGATAATGATCATTTGAGGTAAAATCATATGCAAATACAGGGGTAAGCATTGATGTACCCCCAAACCATTCCTATATTTGAACTAACATCAGCCCATAAATCCTATCTAAATTAGACAAACGAAACAAACCAGTAGAAAATATGTCCAGTCCACAGTCCATTGTTCATGTAAGTACAAACCAACGCTAATACTATACTAGACAAATACATGTATCAATTGGCATCTATGGCTCTAGATTTAGACTAGAATCATAATCAGATAACTACAGCATATTTAACATCAATTCAACTTCAACATATTCTTCATTTGCATGATTTTTGAATCCTTTACATGTGCATAAAATAATCCTCATACATAGATTAAAGGAATACCAAGATAATGCCATACAAAAGGTAAATTTGGATTAGAAGATCAGCAAATAGTAATCAGCAGCACACAGCAGTAATAAGATCAATTTTAAGCCAAAAATAGTATCACAGCAGCCCAAGAGTGAATTACGGAGGAAAAGCACCAGCAAATAGCCAAAAATAGACTTGAATGAACCAAAATAGACTTGAAATAAACCTAAGTACTTCTGAAGCTTCAACGACCAAAATACCAGGAATATTCAAGCTATTTTAAACCTTACATAAGCTGGAATGTTAATTCAACAGCTGGAATTTAAGATCACTCTAAGAATTTGAATTTCAATTGTTTTTTTTTTTTGGATTTTCTGATTTCTCTCAGCTCTAGGATTTGAATTTTTTTTGAAATTTTCAGAGTTTGGATCTCTCTAAACTGCTGAAACTTGTTTTTGAATTTTCAGATCTTAAAACATCTAAACTTTTGAATTTCGAATGCTTCCAGACTTCTAAGACTATCAATTTCAAATTTCAGAATTTCCTAGCTTCTAAAAACATCCGAAATAAGGCAAGAGGTATGCCTTTTTATAGGCAAAATTAGGGCAATTTTTCTTTTGCACCCTAAGACCCTCTTTTATTTTCAGTTTTTAACTATTTAATCCCTCAAATCATGCCTTGTTGGCCAAGTAACACTACCAAGTTCCTGAAATTCAAATTAGAACCCCCTTCTCGAAGGTTCTAGGGGGTTCTATTTTAATTACTGCACTATTCTTTTATTGAACTACCTATATTACCCTTGAATTATTTCTAAAATTACTAAACTATGTTTACTAACCCCCAGCCTTGTTAACTTGGTCAAAACTGACCATAGTTAGTCAATCACAGAGCTGGGAATATTCAGCTATACCCAAACAATTCCTTAAAATAATAGAAAACCTAACAATTGAACTAATCAATCAAAACTGGAAAATAACTCTAATTAACACTAGTGTCCTAAGGCTAATTTTATTACTGAACTAATGAAACAATAAATGAACAAATCAACAATTCAAAATGAAGCTATACTGTAACAATAGAAAAATGAATAAAATCTAAAGAAAATCAACAGCAAACATGGAATCATTCGAGAATAAAATTAAAACTATATCCCTAAAAGAAAACCTAAAAAAATCACTAGCAAACATAGATCATATAATTGAAAACACACAGTCAAATCAAAATAAGAACAAATTAACACTATATGGCTGAAATCAGACCCTAAATTAACATCCAAAAATAAAATAAAAATAACAGAAATACCAAATAGAAGAAATAAAATCAAAATCATGAAGAACAATAGAAAAGGAGGTAGAAGATGAATACCTCGAAATCGCTCATTTTGAATCTAAAATTTAGGTCGGCTTTTAGAGGTAATCGGACTATAACCATCCTTAATCATGTTTTTTCAAGGGAAAACACATGATTAAGGGTTGCTATAGCCCCTTAAATCAATAAACCCCAACTGTTGAAAAGTAGGGTTCCTGTTCTAGACTTTGATCTGAAATTCGAGCCATTGGAGGAATATTTGAGTGAAACTAAAAGGGGATTTGGGATGAGAGGTCGTGGTGGTCAAGAGTTATAAAAATGGTGAGGTTTGGGGACGCCGCCGCCAACAGAGAACAAAGGCAGCGACTAGGGTTTGGGATTTTGAGGGCTTCTAGTAATATTTGAAGGGAGACAATGGTGTCATGGCCATGAGGGAGGTGAGGGGAGGCCCTGGTGTGATTTTGGGACATATTAGAAGATTTAGGGTTTTGGCCGATCCCTTTGATTTAAGATTAGCTCGGCTGGGATTTGAGGGACGGGGTTTGGAGTTTCGGAAAGAGGAGAATGCGAGGAATCCATGGTGTATTTTTGGGAGTATTTGGAGAGTTGCTACCGGCAGAGGCGATTTCCGACAGGCGGCAGACGACGGAGGGTAGTGACGTCACGCCAGTGTGTATTAGGGTGTTCTGAGAGATGATTTTAAGGGTAGGGGGTCGTTCAGACACTTTTATATCCCTAAACCTAGTTAGTTCCGGACCATTGGATTGATGAGATCCAACGGTCATGATTCAAGGGCAATGAAACAGTGTCGTTTCAATTAGAGGGGGGCTGTATCGGGCATTTGGGATGGGGTTTGGGCTTGAGGGATCCGGATTTGGGGAACATTTGGGCTGGAGTCAAATTTGGCCCAAAAACCGGGTCTTTTATCAAGACCCCATTTCCTTTAATTTTCTTTCCTTTTCTTTTCTCTTTGATTTAACTCTAAAAAATTAAACTAATTAATTTCAAAAATTAACTAAACCCGAATTTAAAAGAAAACTAAGGAAAAAATCAAAAATTAAAAGTAAAATGCAAAGAGGACTATATATTTTTGTTTTTTATTTTCTTCTATTTCCTGTAATGTTAATTAACTAGTGGAACTTAAAAAATAAAATTGGGTCCTAAATGCAAGTATGCCATTTTTGTATTATTTATGAATTATCATGCACACAAAAATACAAACAAACACAAAGTTATGCAATTAATTCCCTAAAATTCAAATAATAAAAAAAAGGAAAATCCTAATTTTATGAATTCTATGGGAATAATTCAAGCGAGGCAAAAATCATGTGCTCACAGCTGCCCCTCTTTGATCGGAGACACGAAGGATTTTCGGGCAAAGAAAAATGTGCAATCATGAGGGACTTTTGCCTTCTTGGCACTCCATGAGAAGCATTTTTGAAAAACGTCTGACCGAACCTTGGTTCAGAGGTTGCCTACATATCCTGGCTATAAAGGAATCAGGTGTAGTTCTGGAAATTTTGGTAGCTAGGACTACCAGGAGCTGTGATTTCACTGCTGTTGCTGCTGCTACTGCTGACTGAACCCCCTTATTACACTGTGTCAAGAATAAGAAGAAGCTAGACTAAGCTATGATCTATGAATTACAAAATATCCTACCTATATCTTCAAACTTGCCCTTGTGATTCTTGTTGCCTTGTTGACTTGTATTCTCCTGGGGACATCCTTTTGTTATTGCCTTGAATTGTGATCTGAGATGCTTTGCCCTTTCTCCTAGTGATGCTTGATCGCTAAAACTTGAAATGTAGTCCTTTGTTCTACAGGCGGGCTCCTGACTGCTGAAACTTATAATGTGGTTCTCTGTTCTCCAGGCGGGTTCCTGACTGCTGCAACTTGAAATGTATACCTATGTTCTCTAGGCGGGATCCTGACTGTTGAGACTTGAAATGTATGCCTTTGTTCTTTTGGTGGGCTCTTGACTGTTGAGTCTTGAAATGTATGCATCTGTTCTACAGGCGGGCTCCTGACTGCTGAAACTTGAAATGTGTGCCTCCGTTTTCCAGGCGGGCTCCTTACTTCGACAAAATAGACAAAACAAAGAAAATCTTCTGCCCCAGTTGGGTGGCAGGGCATCACGTCACTGGATATTAATAAGAATTGGAAAACTAAAACTTGAATTGTAATACCACTGTTCTCCAGGCGGGCTCCTGACTGCTGAATCTTGAACTGTATGCCTCTGCTCTCCAGGCGGGCTCCTGACTGCTGAAACTTGAAATGTATGCCTCTGATCTCCAGGCGGGCTCCTGACTGCTGAGTCTTGAAATGTATGCCTCTGTTCTCCAGGCGGGCTCCTGACTGCTGAGTCTTGAAATGTGTGCCTCTGTTCTCCAGGCGGGCTCCTGACTGCTGAAACTCGAAATATGTGCCTCCATTTTCCAGGAGGGCTCCTGACTGCTAAAACTTGAAATGTAGTCCTCTGTTCTCCAGGCGGGCTCCTGACTGATGAAACTTGAAATGTGGTCCTCTGTTCTCTAGGCGGGTTCCTGACTGTTGAAACTTGAAATGTATGCCTTTATTCTCCAGGTGGGCTCCTGACTGCTGAGTCTTGAAATGTATGTCTTTGTTCTCCAGGCGGGCTCCTGACTACTGAGTCTTGAAATGTATGCCTCTGTTCTCCAGGCGGGCTCCTTACTGCTGAAACTTGAAATGTATGCCTCTGTTTTCCAGGTGGGCTCCTGACTGCTGAATCTTGAACTGTATGCCTCTGTTCTCAAGGCGGGCTCCTGACTTCTGAAACTTGAAATGTATGCCTCTGTTCTCCAGGCGGGCTCCTGACTGCTGAAACTTGAAATGTATGCCTCTGTTCTCCAGGCGGGCTCCTGACTGCTGAAACTTGAAATGTATGCCTCTGTTCTCCAGGCGGGATCCTGACTTCAACAAAATAGACAAAACAAGGAAACTTTTCTGCCCCAGTTTGGTAGCTAGGCACATGGGTGAGTGTTAAACTGAATTATTCTACCAGCTATTATTAAGAATTTAAAAGCTACGTCCTATATTCCAGGTAAGTCCTGACAACTCTTAACTAAATGACAATTTTACATCTAAGCTATATCTTTTAAAGGTATGACTTCCACTATATCTTGTTATCTAATCAGACCTTAAAACTACGTCACATTATCCATGAGGGTCCTGACAATGCTTTATTAAAAGACAGTTTTGAATCTAAAGGTGTAACTTCTGCTATATCTTTTTATCTAAGAAGGTCTTATAACTACGTCCCATTATCCATGAGGGTCCTAACAATTCTAACTGAATTCTGCCTTGACATTCCAACTTTTAAGCCAACTTCTATTCCTTTGGGATACATTTACGTTTCTCACGATTATTTTGAATTTTAGACTAAGTCCCATTTTCCAGGAGGGTCCTGAAAACTCCTAGTTGAATCCTATCTTAAGCATGCAAAACTTTGACACCAACTTACATTCCTCTATACTATTCATGATTGTTTTGAAATTTAACTAAGCCATATTTTTCTAGGAAGGCCCTGAGAGTTTACGGTCAAACCTGTTCTGGTGCTTGCCCTTTCCCCTTCGGAGGGTTTCTCCGAAATAAACAAAATTTTCTGCCCTGTTTTAATCACAAAAAAATCTTGTCAGTTTAAAATGGTGGTTAGTTGATGGCATTCTTGCTGAAGATGTCTCCGCTGCCTTATTTTGCTTTGACCAGCTTCCCTGAACTGGTCCTGAACCGTTTGGCTTTCTGACTGACTTTCAAACCCCATGACCTTCGACGACCCGAGTGTTTTATACCCAGACTGTTATTTCACACCTCTGACCCCCTTATCTGAACCTTTGCATCTCCCCACGAAACTACCCAATCAATCCACCGATGAAACTTCCGGTGACCCCTTGTTTCTTACTTTTCATCATGCCATCTTTGGTACTTTCTGGCCCCTTTATCTGAGACTTTGCATCTCCCTACGAAACTACCCAATCAATCCACCGATGAAACTTTTGGCGACCTTTTGTATCTTACTTTGCATTATGCCCTCTTTGATATGTTCTGGACCCACTGTGCTTTGCAATTGGGAAACCGATAGTGAGCCTTGACATCCTTTCTTCTTTATTTTGAACAAAACTAACATTGAAACATCTTAAAGAACAAACCTCAAAAGGAATGAAATGCAATGACCTTGAGAGTTAATGATAAAAAGAATCCAAAACCGTACGACTTACGAAAAGGAAAGAAAAGGAAAAGAGACTTATCTGAGTGGAACACCTGGTACCATTGATCATGACATGCATTTCGGACTAATCGGCCCAATCCGTCTAACCAATCAACTTTCAATTGCCATGCTTTGTTGCCCCAGAATTCCATAGTTTGATTTCTTAACCCAAAACCCTAACATTTTTCATCCTGCGGTGACCTGAACGGTTTTTAACCACAGACCTCTCTTATTTTAAAACTCACTTTCGCCTTAAGGTGCCCGCGAGGATTTTCACCATTAAGACTCTCTCATTTTTGATTTCTCATATCTCGCGTCACCTTACGGTTCCCGTGAGGGTTTTCACCAATAAGACTCTCTCATTTCATCATATTTCTGCTTGGACCAGAGTGTCTTCCCTGACATGAATCAATTCTTCTTTCTTGACTTGGCATTTCTTGAAGACTGATCAGAAGGTCTTTCTTTGGACCGTAATGCAGGCTTTTGGATAGGGTTAGAAAGAAAGGGTATCAAAGGCTCAAAACAATTCAACATGGGTTCAAAATTACAACTTTCGGAATCAGATTTCTCACAACAACCACAACTTCTGCCCCAGTTTCTTTCTTGGGGACTTTTGGATTTTTATTTTGGTGTGACTGAACCTCAGAGAGAGGCTGCGTACGTATTCTTTCGGAATCAAGTCAAACGTAGTTCATGCCACAAAATTACTTTGTTGTTGTGATCTTTCTTTCTATTTTTCTTTTTGTTTCTCTCTCTTTTTCTTCTATTTTTTCTTCTTCTTTTTCTCTTCCCTTTTTTTTGTTTTTTTATTTTTTTTTGTTTGTCTTTTGTTTTCATTTTTCTTCTCTCTCTCTCTCTCTCTTCCTTTCTCTTCTTTCTCCTTTCATTTCTTTCTTTCTCTTTTTCCTTCACTTACCTTCCACACTTGTGCTTCTTAGCTTTGCTACTGATTCCGAAAGAGGGGTATGAAAGAAAATAAATGCGGCTCAAAGGGGTAACAAAGGATAAAGTGTTTAGATAGCAGAAAAAAATTCCTTCGTCATTCCAATCTTCAAAATATGCCAAATATAAACAAATGTGATTAATTCAAAGGAAATCATACATAATATCTATTGACCGCATTGGAATTGATGGCCATTTCAACACATTTGCCTTCTATGTCTGTCAAATACAAAGCACTATTGGAAAACACTCTCGTCGCGATGAATAGCCCCTACCAATTTGGGGCGAACTTGCCTTTGGCCTCGGCCTGATATGGAAGAATACGCCTCAACACTTGCTGACCCACTTCAAACTTTCGCACCTTCTTATTATATGCTTTAGCCATTCTTTGTCGATACAACTGACCATGACACACTGCTGCCAATATTTTCTCATCGATCAAACTCAACTGCTCCAAGCGGGCTTTAACCCATTCATCATCATCAATCTCGGCTTCTGCAACAATCCGAAGGGACGGAATTTCCACCTCTGCAGGTATTACTGCCTCAGTGCCATACACAAATAAATAAGGGGTCGCCCCTACTGAAGTACGGACAGTAGTGCGATAACCCAGAAATGCAAAAGCAACTTTTCATGCCATTGTCTAGAACCCTCTACCATTTTCCGGAGTATCTTCTTTATATTCTTGTTGGCTGCCTCAACCGCTCCATTTTCCTTGGGGAGGTATGGAGTAGAATTTCGATGTGTAATCTTGAACTGCTGACATACTTCCTTCATCAGATGACTGTTGAGATTAGCCACATTTTTTGTAATGATCACCTTTGGTATCCCAAACCGACAAATAATATTCGAGTGCACAAAATCAACCACCGCCTTCTTGGTTACAGACTTGAAAGTTTTGGCCTCAACCCACTTGGTGAAATAATCAATGGCCACCAGAATAAACCTATGCCCATTTGACGATGCTGGCTCTATTGGCCCAATGACATCCATGCCTCATGCAACGAAAGGCCATGGCATAGACATTGTGTGCAATTCCGATGGTGGAGAGTGAATCAAATCTCCATGCACCTAACACTGATGACTCTTGCGCACAAAGCTGATACAATCTCGCTCCATAGTAAGCCAATAATAACTTGATCGGAGAATCTTCTTTGCCAATACGTACCCACTCATGTGCGGTTCACAAACCCTTGAATGTACTTCAGTCATGATCGCTATGTCCTTTCTAGCATCTATGCATCTCAACAAACTAAGATCTAGAGTTCTTTTGTACAATACCCCTCCACTGGAGAAAAATCCACTTGCCAAACACCGAATTGCTCTCTTTTGATCCCCTGTGGCCTGTACTGGGTACACTCCCATTCTAAGGTATTCTTTGATATCATGGAACCACGGCTCACCATCAAGTTCCTCTTCTACCATATTGCAATAAACATGCTGATCGCGGACCTGAATCTTCAAAGGGTCCACATAAGCCTTATCTGGATGATGCAACATTGATTCCAAAGTGGCCAAATCATCGGCAACCTAATTATGAGTCCTTATAATGTGCCTGAACTCTATTGATTGAAACTGTTGACAAAGATTATGCAAACATTGTCGGTAAGGTATAAGCTTCAAATCTCGGGTTTTCCATTCCCCCTGAATCTTGTGTACCAGTAGGTCCGAGTCGCCCATGACCAAGATTTCCTGGACACCCATATCCACAACTAACCACAAACCCAAAATGCATGCCTCATACTCGACCATGTTATTAGTACAATAGAAGCAAAGCTGAGCCATAGCAGGGTAATGCTGCCCTATTTCAAAAATAAGTACCGCTCTTATCCCAACGCCTTTCATATTGACAGCCCCATCAAAGAAAAATTTCCATCCCAGCTTTTCAACTTGTTCCAACTCATCAACGTGTATTACCTCTTCGTCGGGGAAGTATGTCTTCAAAGGTTCATATTCTTCATCTACTGGATTCTCAGCCAAGTGATCAGCCAACGCTTGTGCTTTCATTGCCGTCTGGGTCACATAGATAATGTCGAACTCCGTGAGCAAGATTTGCCACTTTGCGAGCCTTCCCGTGGGCATAGGCTTCTGGAAGATGTACTTCAACGGATCCAACCGAGAGATGAGGTAGGTGGTATATGATAACAGGTAATGTTTCAGCTTCTGTGCTACCCAAGCAAAGCGCAACACATCCTCTCAAGCTGAGTGTACTTAACCTCGTAAGCTGTGAACTTCTTGCTGAGGTAGTATATGGCCTACTCTTTCATGTCGGTGATGTCGTGCTGACCTAGCGCGTATCCAAATGAGTTGTCCAAAACCGTCAAATTCAGAATCAAAGGCCTCCCTGGTTCTGGCGGGACCAATACTGGTGGGTTTGACAGATACCCTTTTATCTTATCAAATGCTTGCTGACATTCGTCTGTCCACCTGACCGTGGCATCCTTCTTTAACAGCTTGAAGATGGGCTCACAATTTGTCATAAGCTGAGCGATAAACCTGCTGATATAATTCAACCTCCCCAACAGACTCATCACCTCGGTCTTCTTCTTCGGAGGTGGCAATTCTTGTATGACTTTGATTTTCGATGGGTCCAATTCGATACCTTGACGGCTGACTATAAATCCCAACAATTTTCCAGATGGAACACCGAAATCATATTTCGCAGGATTGAGCTTTAGATTGTATGTACGAAGCCTTTGGAAGAACTTTCTCAGATCCCAGATGTGGTCAGATTGCTTCGTGCTCTTTATAATTACATCATCCATATACACCTCGATCTCTCTGTGTATCATGTCGTGGGATGTGGTTGTCATCGCTCTCATGTAAGTTTCCCCAGCATTTTTCAACCCAAATGGCATGACTCTGTAGCAGTACGTTCTCCATGGCGTGATGAATTCTATTTTCTCTGCATCTTCCTCATCCATTAAAATCTGGTGATAGCTCGCATAACAATCCACAAAAGAACCAATCTCAATATGGCACAATTATCAATCAAGATATGGATGTTTGGCAGTGGGAAATTGTCCTTTGGACTTGCCTTGTTGAGATCACGATAATCAATGCATACCCTGGTCTTTCCATCCTTCTTTGGCACGGGCAAAACATTGGCTAACCAGGTGGGATACCGTGTGACTTGAATAACTTTTGCCTCGAACTTCTTGGTGACTTCTTCTTTGATCTTCACACTTATATCAGTTTTAAATTTCCTCAGCTTCTGCTTGACAGGGGGAAATGTTGGATCGGTAGGCAAATTCTGAACCACCAAATCAATGCTTAGACCTGGCATGTCATCATATGACCATGCAAAAACATCTTTATACTCAAACAATGCTTTAATTATCTCCTCTCTGAGATGTGTTTCAAGATGGACACTTATTTTAGTTTCTCGGACATTATCATGATCCCCTAAGTTGATTGCTTCTGTATCATTCAGGTTAGGTTTGGGGTTTTCCTCAAAATGGCTTAATTCCTTATTGATCTCCTCAAAGGCTTCCTCATCATCATATTCCACTTCATCATCACACTCAATTTCTTGTATTATTATTTCAGAATTAGATTGGCATTTAAGACTGGGCCGAAGATTCCTCATGCATGTCATGTCATTGGAACCAGCATAAAAAGAACTGTGCAAAAAAGAAAAATAAAAAACAAAATATCAGGAATGGAAAGAAGGAAAATTTCATTTCATTGAAATTTAAAGATAACAAAGTTTAACTCATCCAAACGGACGGAACATAGCATCTGAATTACAACCTCGGAAATAATCCAGATTAAACTGAAAGAAAAATCAAAGCCAACTGCCAAGACTCCCTCCGCGTAGGAAGGGGAGTAGCTTCCCAATTTTTGATCTCTACACGGGCCCCACAGATTTCACATCTACCTTTCTTGATCCTTCTCCAACCTCTACCATATTTACCTCATTGAACAACCTCTCAAACCCTTTATCCAAATCTTCATCAGCATCGATCAATAAATCATGAGCTGTTGACATTGAGCGCTTTCTGGCACTAGGCCTTATATCCGCAACTGTAGGCCTGAACCCCAAACCAAAAGTATCCAAGATTTTGGGAAGAGACACTGGTTGTACGATGCCTTGCAGAGAAGCACCCAAACCATTTCTAGGTATGGACCCATTCCCCAACATCTCCGAACCCACCATAACCGATGCGGTTGCTAGTTTAGGAATTGGAACAAGCTCACCTTTTGGATCTTTTCAACTGATGCTGTGTTAAGGACTTGATAGACCCTTGTCATCTTCAACTTCGATGAAAGGCACAATTGCATCACCCAGGGCGCACAGATTATCCTCACCGTGCACCATAATTTCCTGTCTCTCCCATTCAAATTTGACTATCTGGTGCAATGTGGACAGCACTACCTTAGCTGCATGAATCCAGGGTCGCCCTAGTAAAAGATTGTAAGAGACCGCCACATGCAACACTTGGAATTCCATAGTGAAATCAACAGGCCCTATTGCCAATTCTAGTACTATATCACCCACTGAATCTTTTCCCCCCACCGTCGAACCCTCGAACACAAATGTCATTTTTGTGAATTCAATCACCGTCCATTTCATCTTGTTCAGCGTGGAGAGAGGGAAGATTTTTGCACTAGAACCATTGTCGATCAAGACTCGAGTAACCACAGAATCTTCGCATTTCACCGTCAGATAAAGGGCCCTATTATGCTCAGTACCCTCCACGGGCAACTCATCATCACAGAAGGTAACCATGTTCACCTAGAATATTTTGTTTGATATTTTCTCTAAGTGATTTACCGATATATTGTCAGGAACATGAGCTTCATTCAAAAATTTCATCAGCGCCCGACGGTGCTCATTGTAGTGGATCAATAATGAAAGCAACGAGATCTGCGCATGGGTCTTTCTCAATTGTTCCACAATGGAATACTCTTGCGCCTTCATTTTCCTTAAGAATTCTTTTGCTTCTTCCTTAGTTATAGCTTTCTTCACTGACGCTGGATTATCCTTGGCGGTTTTGGCTTTTCTCAACTCTTCAGGGGCAAAGTATCTCCCTGAGCGAGTCAAACCATGGGTTTTGCAAACTTCTTCTTTCACTTCCTTCCCTTTATAAATCACTGTCACTCGATCATAATTCCATGGGACGGCCCTACCACTAATTACTGGTAGCTGATTCACTGGCTTGATGATAACAGGCTTTATGCGAGCGCCTTTCACGATTACAATGGACTTGGTAGCTGCCCCTGGCACCACCACTTTGGTTTGTTCTTGTTTCACTGCAAAAATGCTCTAAGTATCCTTTTGAACCACCACAACTGGTTTACTACCTGTCTCCTTCATCTTGATCGATGTCTTCCCTTTAGTTGATTCCCTACTTGGCCTGATTTCACTAGTCTTGATCATCATTACGGTCTGTGGGGGCTTCTTATGCTCCCCTTCCTTTTGCACTAGCTCAATCATATGGGTCTCATGATGGGTTGGCAGTGGATTCTGATTAATATTAGGCGTCTCCGGGGTTTGCACCTCAATTCAGCAGGTATCAATGAGTTCCTAAATAGCTGTTTTCAATTTCCAGCACTTCTCTGTATCATGCCCTGGGGCCCCCGAATAATACTCACAACTCAACGAATGATCAAGATTTCTTGGGAGGGGATTTGGCAACTTAGGCTCAATCGGACTCAGCATGCCCAACTGTCTCAGCCTGTGGAATAGACTGATATATGATTCTCCCAAAGGGGTGAAAGTTTTCTGCTTCGGCGTCCTCTCATGCTTGAAGGTTTGGTTAGGATAGAAACCTGCTCCATGGGTATTTCTGTAAGCTTTTGGGGGTGGGTAAGTGTTTTGGGGAGCTGGGTAAGTATTTTGTGGGGTTGACGCATGCCATGATGCGTGGGCAGGGGGTTGGTGGTATGTTTGGGCATGATGGACAGAGAAGTGGGGATCTGGAGGTGGGTAATAATATTGTGGTGGGCTATATGGAATGTGGGGGTAAGTTTAGGGGTGGGGTCGAGGTTGGTTATAGTACGGTGAAGGGCCCTTGGGCCAAGCTCTTGACTCAACTACTGCAACATCCTCTTTTTTCTTCTTTCCCAATACACCCCCAGTGTCGTTTTGAATAGCCTGGGTAGTTGCCTTGATTGCTGAATAGCTCATGATTTTGTTGGATTTAAGACCCTCTTCCACCATGCTTCCCATTTTCACCACTTCGTTAAAAGATTTCCCCATGACTGACAACAACTGACCAAAGTAAGTGGGCTCCAAAGCCTGCGAGAAGTAATCAAACATTTCACTTTCTTTCATTGGCGGGTCAACCCTCGCTGCTTGCTCTCTCCAGCGGAAACCGTATTTTCTAAATCTTTCCCCGAGATTTTTCTCAATTTTTGTCAGTGACAAACGGTCTATGACAATTTCGAGATTATACTGAAAATGACATGCAAACGCTTGAGCCATATTGTCCCAAGTGTACCACCGACTATGATCTTGTCGGGTGTACCATTCCAAAGCCGAGCCACTTAAACTTTGACTGAAGTATGCCATCAATAATTCATCTTTTCCACCTGCTCCTCTCATCTTACTACAAAAGCCTCTTAGATGTGCCACGGGATCACCATGCCCGTCATATAAATCAAATTTGGGCAACTTGAACCCTGCTGGTAACTGGACATCTGGGAACAGACACAGGACTTTATAGGCCACGCTTACTTGCCCACCTAGCCCCTGCATATTCCTGAAAGATTGCTCCAAGCACTTGAACTTCCTAGCCATCTCTTCTTGTTCTGGATTCTTAGGAAGCTTCTCAATATCAGCTAAGGGGCCGAACTGAGGAGGGCATGGACATGGATCTGGTGCTTTAAAGGTTGGTTCCGGGGGATAATAGTCGTTGTCTTGAGTCTGGAATAGAGGCTCACTAGAAGATCGATGCAATGTAGCAGGTAGAGGTGCCACAAATACAGGAATGGTTGGTGGGGGTGGGTATGGGACCGGTTTAGGTGGTGGGGCTGGTGGTGTTTGGGAGGTGGTGCCATAGCATTGTTGGTAGGTAGGAAAGGCCGGGGATGAATTCACAACAGAAGGATCTTGAGGGTGGGCCAGTGGTGGGATATAAGCAGGATTGGCGGGATAAACCGGTGGTGGATACCCCTTTGCCCAAGCTTGATACATTTCAGCCATTTGATGCTTCAGCTTATACATCTCCTCTTTCATCGCATTAACATCAACTTCTTCCACCTATTTTGATGGGTCAATAATACTCTCCTCCAATTCTTGATTAGTCATGTTCAATCTACCTTTTGACCGGGTGTTGTTGGAATGGGTTGCCAGAATTCCAGAACAACTGACCACCTGCCTGGACTCAACATTAACAACAATTCCATTAGCAGTTAGAGTTTTAACAGATTGGTAGACACACATTTGGGGAATGAATGCACCATAGCAGTTAGTCATTTCTATTATGCATTTGTTCGGCTTCTTGCGTCATCCCGGCTTTTCATTTGCAAATTCTCTTACTCATTCATCTCTTTTCCTTGCTTTTGTTTTTCTTTGACTTTCTTACTTTTCTCTCTTTTCTTTTCCTCTCCTGTTGTTTCTCCTCTCTTTTTCTTTCTCTTTTATTTATTTTCCTCAATTTCTTTATTCTCCATTTTTCTTCTCCTTTGCTCTCATGTTGTTTTTCCTCTCTTTTCTCTCTTTTTTTTTTCATTTGCTTACGGTCGAATCCTATGGAGATTGCCTACGTATCATGACCCCGGATGAATCAGACCAAGCGTAGTTCTTTGAAATGAAAGGTAAAAATAATAAAACACATATTTTTTTGGAATTTTCAATTTTCATAATAAAACAACTCTGATTACAATGACTTGAAAACTGACAGACTTTGAACAAGAAACACAGACTTGACAAACAAACAACCCACATACTCTAATAAAACTCAAAGACAAACTTGACTGACTTTAATCAAGATTTATTTGACTCAAAATTAAACCGACATTTTTCTTGTTTCTTTTCCAAAATAAAAGACCTGATTTTGCGAACACGGCCTTTCAACATCTCGGGGATGAAGATTTTGAGGCTGCATCGGCTAACCGGCCAAAACTTTGAAAAATGATCAAAGGTGGTTGTTCTTGCAAAAGCAGCCTTCTGGCGCCCTTTGAGGGACATTCGGCTATTTTTGACAAGAATGACATCACCTTAATTAGAAATAATTTTTGTTCATTTCAGGCTATTTTAAAAGGGAAGTTGGACCCGATGAGGGTTGCCTACGTATCTCACACCCTGTGAGAATCAAACTGGCATAGTTCGGGCAAATAAAGCAAACTAGGGTTTGGGATTTTTGAGGGATTCTAGTGATATTTGAAAGGAGACAATGGTGTGATGGATATGAGGGAGGTGAGGGGAGGCCCTGGTTTGATTTTGGGACAGATTAGATGATTTAGGGTTTTGGTTGATCCCTTTGATTTAAGATTAGTTCGGCTGGGATTTGAAGGACGGGGTTTGGAGTTTCGCCGGCGTGTATTAGGTGCTCTGAGAGATGATTTTGGGGGTAGGGGGGTCGTTCAGATACTTTTATATTCCTAAACCTAATTAGTTCCAGACCGTTGGATTGATGAGATCCAACGGTCATGATTCAAGGGCAATAAAACGGTGTCGTCTCAATTAGAGGGAGGCTGGACCGGGCATTTGGGCTGGGATGTGGGCTTGAGGGATCTGGATTTGGGGAATATTTGGGCTGGAGTCAAATTTGGCCCAAAAACTGGGTCTTTTATCAAGACCCCATTTTCCTTTAATTTTCTTTCCTTTTCTTTTCTCTTTGATTTAACTATAAAAAATTAAACTAATTAATTTCAAAAATTAACTAAACCCTAATTTAAAAGAAAACTAAGGGAAAAATCAAAAATTAAAAGTAAAATGCAAAGAGGACTATATATATATATATATATATATTTAATTTTCTTCTATTTTTTGTAATGTTAATTAACTAGTGGAACTTAAAAAAATAAAATTGGGTCCTAAATGCAAGTATGCTATTTTTGTATTATTTATGAATTATCATGCACACAAAAATACAAACAAACACAAAGTTATGCAATTAATTTCCTAAAATTCAAATAATAAAAAAAGAAAAATCCTAATTTTATGAATTCTATGGGAATAATTTAAGCGGGAAAAAAATCATGTGCTCACACCGGCGCTTTGTCACCGGCCGGACGTGAGGAAGAGGAAGAAGCCTTTTCTTTTGAGGAATCATTTTAGAGGTTTTTGCCATGATTTTAAGTTAAGAGATGCGGAAGGTGGCGAAGCTTGGCGTTTTCAGTTATTAAAAGGACGGTGGAAGCAGGTGATATGAGAAAAAGATGAAGAGAAGTGATCAGAGATAGTGCAAGGAAGAAGTAAAGTCCTTAATTCAAAAAAGGATCCCCATATTTATAGGTAAGCGGCGGCGGTTCAACGATGCTAGCGGCTGACCATCACTGGAGAAGCATTTAATATTTTGGAAAAGAGAATCGATAGGATGTTTCGGTCACTTTGAGCGTCTACATCACGGGAATGACGTCATCATCAGAGACTCCGGGGACTATCTGTATATGGTAAAATCATGTGCCCCCGATTTTGCGGGCCTGAAGGCCCACCACGAGGAACAAAAGATTCCCGTCAAGGAATAGACTCACTATGGACCAAGTTCGAGTCTAAAGGCAGAACACGAGGCTCGAAGATTTAAGTGTCCGAGGAACGTCGGGACCAGTGTGATCAACCCCGAGATTGTGCCGTTATAATTTTGTAACAGAATGAGCAAAATTTCTGCCACTTCTCCAAGATCCTGGCATAAATTCCGGAATAGATTTGTACGAATCCATACAAGGCGGTTAGACAGCTGTCCCAATAGGATTCTTTACTGTAAATGAAATATACCTTATTTAGGGTTCCCCCATTATATAAAGGGGACCCAATCATTTTAAACATCATCAATCATTGGCAATGAATATACTCTCTTATTTTTTGCTCATATTTTATCATAATCGTCTCTTTACTTAATTGTTCTTGCTTTACTGTTCTCAACCAACCTCGAGACCACCTTAGCTCGAGGTCAAGACTATCTTGCACGCTAGTTTGATTTTACTTATTTCCTTTATTTATACGTTAGTTTTCTTGTTTGCTAATTAGTATTGAACTAAATCACATATCTTTAAAATCATAAATCAAATTTAATTGTTACTCATATTTTCGAGGTAAACAATATGGTTGATAAATTTAAAAGTATACATATTTATACCAATTAATTAGCACCATTTACCATAGTAGAGTAATCAATGAGATTAGTGGGCTTTACTCTACTAATTAATAGAATAATTAAGTTGATTAGGCTTAAATTTTTTTTTATCTAGGAATTTTCATAAAGAACTACAGTTAGAGCCTAATTACCATAAGTAACTATAGTTTGCCTAATTACTATACATAGCTACAGTTCTATTGTTACCACCTTGTATCACTTGTATTCAGATGTGCAACGAATACATCTTGCATCAATTGTATTTGTCCGTGCAACGAATACAAACTCTATCAACTGTATTTCTTTGCGAAACGAATATAACAAAGGCGAAAAACAGAGGTGTATACAAAGCATACAACCTGTGCACAACGAGTACAACCAATGTAAAATACAAAATTATAAAATATAAAATATTCTTGTTGGTAGTCGAACTTAAGACCTTTGTTTATTAAGCGGGTGCTGTAACCAACTGAGCTACCATTTCAATTCAAAACAATTGATCATTTGTTACAGTATTATAGGTGGAGTTGCTATAAACTTCAAATATAATTACGAATGGTAATTTCTTGAAAAATATAATTATGAATGATAAATACAGTGTATATATTTGACGTATCGCGTAAATTTTCACTTCATCATTAACAGGAAGTTCTTCACTTCTCATACTCTCATTTCACATGAACTTTATGATCTCTGGTGTGCAAGATCCTGAATGCTCATTCATAACAATATATCAAAATTTAAAGTTCAAACGAAAAGATTTGATGTACAAGTGGAAAGTTGATTTTCGAAGGGAATCTAACTCATGCGTTGTTGTTTCAAGTCTTTTTCTGAAAACAAGATTTACTGAATTACATGTGAAGTAAAAGAGTGTTTTAGTACTCTACCATGAGCAAAATGCAGAGACCTTTACACCAGCCCCTACCTTTCTGTTCCAACCGCAATATCGAGTTTAAGTTATGTGTACTAAAATTAGGGAGAAATTCAAAAATAGCAAGATTAATAAGTGGTCATTTAAAAATAGTCACAGTTAAAAAATAATCGAAATTTAGTCATTTTTCATGTAAATATAAATCTTAACGAAAATATTGATCAAAATCCGAAAAAATACTCTAGCATAATATACTGGAGTTCCAGTATAATATACCGGTCCAGCATAATATACTGGAGTTTGGAGCACCGGTGTTCCAGTCTTCAATATATTATACTAGAGTCAGCAAAGTATACCGGTCCAACATAATATGCTGGAAGTTCATACACGGATGCATCGAACTCCAGTATATTATGTTGAACGGGTCTCTGTAGCAGCAAAATAGTGGCTATTTATCAATGACTTGGCAAACGCTGGCTATTTTTGAATGACCAGTCCGAAAACTAGCTAGACCGTGCTATTTTAACCTAAAATTAGGGGTATCAAATAGGTGGGTTGGGTTAATTTTGAGCAGATCAAAATAGGCTAAGTCAATAAATGGACGGATCATTGACCCGTCCAAATGTAACTTCAACTGAGATGGATTGGATCAAGTTGAGCTAAAATTTTTGTCATAGCCTTATCCGTCCAACTTTTACCAATCTTTAATAAATGTGTATTATTTTCTTATAAATTGTTTAATCGTCAAATAAGTTTTTTTTTTTTCTTTTGTTATGGTCATATATAATATGTCAACCCAACAAAAATTATTTTAAAGATATTTTAACAAAGTTACTCATGGATCAATTTGGGCTAAAACTCAACCTAACTTTAAATGAGCTGAAATTGGTTGGATCAAGATTGGCTAAGTACAATAAATGGACAGGTCAATGACCAGCCCAACCTTGGGCGGGTTGGCGGGTCAAATGGGTTTGGACTTGAATTATCACCTCTAACTAAAAGAGAAACTACCAGCTATGTCCATTTATAAGTAGCTTATTCCAAAAATTGGTCAATTCATAAAATATTACTAATATTAGCCAATTAGCTATTTGTAGCAAAAACAATTCAATTTTTTTCTTTTTTTTTTAGTGGGTATTATTCAAATTGATTGGGTACACCTTAAGAAGTTTGAATCTAAATTTTGGGATGATTTGGTGGAGTTTGAGGTGGTTTGAATTGAAAATCGAAGTAGAAGATGAACATGAAACAATGATATGTGTATCACACTTGTATCGTTGTTTATCACATTTGTATCAAATGTGTATGACATGTATATCCGTGTATACCTGTATGTGTGATACATGCGTGATACATGTTTCATACGTGTATCGCATAAGTATTTTTTTAACTCGATTTTAACCACGAATTTTGATACCAATATAGTCCAAATCACCTCTAATCTTTCTCAAATTTTGTATATTGACTCATCTATATGTTTTCAATGAGTTTCAACCATACCCATTGAGAAAATATCATTTTTTGCTTAGATTTCTGGCATTTTTTTATCACCTTGTTGCTACCTCATCCATGAATTTCCTTTCAGTCCTGCATCTAATGTTGTTGACCACGCTTAAAAATATGAAAGGAGATCTTTGCGTGCGATTCTTGAAGAGAATTAACTTTATTTATTTGGGGTTTCAATTTTTATATGTGCTTAGCTAGTTTTGGTAATTCTATGATTAATGGCTAGAGGTTGGTAAGTTAGAAATTTTTTGGGACATTTATGTAAGATTCCCATTGACTGATAACTAATAAATTGGTACTTAACCAGTTAACCTGCTATCATAAATCAAAATTCACTGATAATAACTCATTATTGTATATAACTTAAATTCATATTGAACGAAAATACTAATATAATTTTTCTCTTCTTTTTTCATGTCGTCTCATTCAGGGAATTTACTTAACTCCGAATGGACGCACCGATGCAAAAGACATGTCGCATTTATACGGGATCTCGAGAAGGGTTGCATCCAAGAAGCGTGTGAATACAGAACTTATCCTAGTGCAAACATTAGTAGTTGCTTTCGAATATATGTACATATCATTGTCAACAAAACATATTGATTGGTTAAAAGTAATCCTATATATGAATTGGGTAAGGAATTTTTATCGGAAATACTTGTTTACATCATGAAAAAAGAATACTCAATTTGTTAAAATGAAATAAAATACTTTTTCTACATTATGGAAAAAAGTACTCGTTTTGTTGAAATGAAAGAAAATACTTTTTTATGTGATGAAAAGAATATACTCATTTTGTTGGAAAAAAAAGCTTTAAAAAGAAAGTACTCTTAATAATATTTGTATTTAGAGTGGATGGTGGGCAAGGTTGGGATGGGTAAGGTGAAGTGGAGGGGTAGGGGTGGTTTGGGGATGGGCGTGGGTTGGTAGGGATGGGAAATATGGTGAAGGTTGAAAAGAGTTTTGGAAAATGTTTTTCCTTCTTTCGATAGGGAAAACATTTTTCTCAAATGGGAGGAAAATGAATTTACGAGAAAAAAATTTTCCAAAATATTTAAACCAATCAAACATGAGAAAATTGCCAAACGCACCTTAAATTTACTTTTGATTTTTTGAAGTTATAATTCAGAATGTAATACTTGTTAAAATTTAAAAGTTAGTAACATATATATCTACATTCCAAATTAATAATATCGTGTCCAATTGAACTCATTGAGCAAAATTACATCTGCCTCTAAGGCGAAAAATTAACAAATTACATTTTAAACTGACATGACGAGTTTGAATTCAGTGATCTCTTGGAATGCAACTGGTATGTCAAATATAATTGGAAATCGCAGTTGTTTCGGATATGTAATTAAAAATGCTGATCACAATTCACAGTAGTAAAGTATAAATGCACTACGTTTGCTAGTTTTGAAACTTTATATTCCAACATTTACATTTTAAAAATTATGATTCTCCTTTGTGTAACTTGTCTATTCTTTTTTCATGTATATTTTTTTTTTTCTCTCTTTCCCAACCCAATTATGGTTTCTTTTCATGTTTACACTCATTTTGCTTTTTGATGTGGCTCTGAAGGAGGGACCAGGATTAAGCACCACTCATGAATGATTAATAAATGAGTTAAGAATTAACAAATGGAGATCAATTACTTCATACTAGTGCTTACATATTAATTATATTCCTACTCTTTTCGATCTATATTGAATTATATATAGAGAGAGAGAAATAGAAATATGTTTTTATTTGTTCTTTGTTCTTCTATTGTTTTTAATTACACTTCTCATGTCACATTTTTATGACCAATCAAGATTGTGAAGTATCTACAAGACTTAGATTGTGTGATTCCTGCCCATCATAATTAATATTTACATTCAATTAATTTTAGGTTAAATAGTTAAAGTTCACTTTGGATTGGTGACAAATTAGCTTCAGTTGTTTCTTTGATTGGTATGTTGATTAGTGAATGGAGACTCATGTAAGCATTGGAAGAGAATACTAGTGTCCAGACAAGATATAGTACATACATAAAAAAAGAAGATAAAAAGACACTTAGAATTTTCTTTTCTTTTTTTTTCTTCAAGAAAGTGAAAAAAGAGAACAAATAGAAAAAAAAGAAAATCCCATTTTCTTTTTCTATTTTAAAATTTGTGCAAGAGTAACGATCGATGGACCTCGAGTTTTATGAATAGTACAATATTTGTACTATGACTTACTCCATCTACTATTGGCATATGCATTCATTGATCTAGAAAAAGTCTACTACAAAATCCCTAGAGAGGTTTAGAGAGATGTTTGGAGGTTAGCGGCGTTCCGGTAGCATATATTAGAGTGACTAATGACATATATGACGGAGCTACGACTCGGGTGAGGACTGTAGGAGGAGACTTAGATTATTCCCCAGTGGTGATTGGATTGCATCAAGGATTAGCTCGTAGCCCATTTTTATTTACTTTAGCGATGGATGTGCTGACGCGACATATCCCACGGGAGGTGCCATAGTGTATGTTATTGGCAGATGATATCGTGCTGATTGACGAGATGCGCTGCGGGGTTAATGCTAGGCTGGAGGTGTGGCGTCAGACTCTGGAGTCTAAAGGTTTCAAGTTGAGCAGGACAAAAACAGAATACTTGGAGCGTAAGTTCAGTGTTGGAACGCATGAAGCAGAAGTGGATGTGACGCTTGATACACAAGTCATCCACAAGAGAGATAGTCTCAAATGTCTTGGGTCTATAATGTAGAGTAACGGGGAGATTGACGAGGATGTCGCACATTTAAAGGAACAGGGTGGTTGAAATGGCGGCTCGCTTCTTGTGTTTTGTATGACAAGAATGTGCCACCTAGATTAAAGGGCAAGTTCTACAAAGCGGTTGTTAGACTGGCCATGTTGTATAGAGCCAAGTGTTACACAGTTAAAGAATCTCATACCTGGGAGATGAAAGTAGCAGAAATGAGGGTGTTGAGATGGATGTGTAGGCTTACTAGAAAAGAAAAGATTAGGAATGAATATATTAGGGACAAGATGGTTGTGACCCCTGTGGAAGATAAACTGCGGGAATCGAGGCTGAGATGGTTCGGACATGTGAAGAGAAGAAACTCTGATAACCCGGTTAGGAAGTGTAAGAGGTTGGCCATAGTGAGTCCGAGG
This sequence comes from Nicotiana glauca, assembly GCA_026770625.1. Taxonomy (NCBI): domain Eukaryota; kingdom Viridiplantae; phylum Streptophyta; class Magnoliopsida; order Solanales; family Solanaceae; genus Nicotiana; species Nicotiana glauca. The sequence continues at coordinate 171,556 of MU681210.1, forward strand.
AGGGGCATAGGGAGGCCTAAGAAGAACTAGGGCGAGGTGATTAGTGTATACGGTGAAACTCATATGAGCCGATTTCATGGCCATTACGATGCTCTATAGATACGCCTTCTAAGGCTCGAGATGCAACCTCGAAGGGCTCCCAAACGCTCGACTATGGAGCAGTGCAGATCGATAGTTATGATGGATAGATGGGAAGTTCCCTAAGCACTTGACTAAAGCTGATTAAGGCTATTAGACTAGTTTGAGCCCGTACCGCGATATTAAATGGTTGTACCAGCTATTTATCTTCATAATAAATGTATTTATACTATGTTGCGATTCCTCCTCATACATAAAAGGAACCCTTGTCATTTTGTAAGAAGATATGCAACATTACTCACAACATTCAATACAAGAACATTCTCTGCTCTCTAACTTAAACATATCCTCTTGATTTCACTACTTATATTTATTGCCTACATTTATTGTGTACTATTAATTGTTCTTCATTTATTGCTCATTATTGATCATAAAGAGCCTTCATCAAGGCCCTCAAAGCTCTTAGTCCTCTACCAGCTTCCCATAACTTGTTAACGAGCTCGACCTCGAGACTCCGTATAACCAGGCTTAAGGCCCCGATTCTTAGCCACTAGGTTTGCTTGAACATACTATTTTTGAGTTCTTATCTTATTTTCTAGTCTCACACTTAGCATCTATTGCCTAACAACTAGTATAAAAATTGATCACGTATTTCTAGAACCATAAAATCAAATCTAACTGTGATTACCATTTTTGAGGTAAATAGTTTGGCGCTCATCGTGGGGCTAAAAAAAATACTGATTGTTTTCTTGTTGGTTTACTACATAACGCGAGTTATCTTTCTGTCACAACCCCAATTACCGGTCGTGATGGTGCCTATCACATTATTAGGCAAGCCGACAAAAACCATAGCCATAACCTATTTTCTATTAATATAAAGCCATTTCTAGTACAAGTTTTAAATGCGGAATTCTTTATAAGTATCATAATGACAGAAATATGTGGAAAATCGAAACAACAAGTACTACACAAACCCCAATAATCTGGTGTCACGAATATAGAGCCTCTAATATATAACTGAACATCTAGTAGATCAAGTTTAGGAAATGCAAAAAATAAACTGGATAGAGAGGAGAAGATAGTGCTGCAGATGCCATGCAGCCACCTCGTAATCTCCAGCGAACACTAAATCAGTAGAAAGCCCTCACTCTAACCCTCGGGCACCTGGATCTGCATGCAAGGTGCAGGGAGTAACGTGAGTACGCTAACTCAGTAAGTAACTAAAGTAAATAATGGACTAAAAGTAGTGACGAGCAGTTAAAAAGATATAACTGAAAATAGCAATAGGATTATAGCTCAACTTTACAGTTTAAAACCAGTTTTTCGTCAAAAGATCCACACTTTTAGTTTAAAACTTGAAATAATATACTTAGCAGTATTTTCCAACAGAGGCTTAGTTCTAAAGGAAGAGTGAAACAGTGAAAACAACATAACAAGGCCTCTCGAGCAAAGAATCACTCAGAATACGACCCCTTGGGCAGCCTCTCAGTCACTCGTGACTCAACTCTCGTCACACAGTACTCACTCTCAACGCTCGGCTCATTTGTAATCTCACAATATTAGAATCATATTAACCACTGGGGCGTGCATCCCGATCCATATATTTACACTCGACTACGCTCACTGGGGGTGTGCAGACTCCAGAGGGGATCCTACAGCCCAAGTGTCATATTGTTGCGGCGTACAGCCCGATCCAATATATATATCGTTGCAGCGTGCAACCCGATCCATATAAGTATCATTGCGGCGTGCATCCCGATCCATAACTCGCAGGTATATAGATATCCTCACAATTAGGTTCTCAACCTCTCTTAGTCATTAACCTCACAGCCTCTCGGGCACAGCAATAGAAACTAGGGAACTTAGCCAAACAGTCCTCACCAAAGGGGTGGAATAGTAAAACCAGTTTAAACATTTAGTAGGTAAAAACATGACTGAGGAAATGCTTTCAACAAGTAAAGTGAGGAAAACAGTCAAAAATGCCCCTAAGGATTCCTACATGCCGGCACTAGGCCCCAAACATGGCATATAGCCCAATAATACAATATAGAAGACTGAAATACGGAATAATATAAGATTTCCAACTCAAATGCGTGACTTAATGGTCTCTATGGCACGGACCAATTCACGATCCCTACTAGTGCACGCCTACACGCTCGTCACCTAGCATGTGCGTCACCGTGTTTATCAAACCAAGTCAAATACCGGGGTTTGTACCCTCAGTTCCAAATTTACAATGGTTACTTACCTCAAACCGGTGAAAATACGACTCCGCGATGCCTTTACCTCTCTAATTGGCCTCCACTCACGTCGAATCTAGTCAAAATCAGAACGAATACGCAACAATATGCAAAGGGAACAAGGCCCAAGCGAAAACAATCGAAAAATACCAAAAATTCCGAAATTAGCATAACCCGAGCCCCGAGCCCACTTCTCGAAACTCAGAAATTTTTACATCATTAGATTCCTCATCTCCCCACGAGTTCATTCATATCAAGAACACAAAACTCGGGGTTCAATTGACCCCTCAAATCCTCAATTTAAGCCCGCTTAAACTCAAGCCCTAAGCCTCCATTTTTAGTCTGTTAATTTCTTAAATTTCAGCCCCAATTCATGAAATATTACCTTAGAAGTGTGTTTTAATTCCAAAATCCTTACCTCAACGAAGTCCCTTTGATTCCTCTCTTCAAAATCGCCCAAAGCTCCCAATTCCGAGTTCAAAAATGGTTAAACCCTTCAAAAATCGCGAAGGATGAAATATATACCTTCTGCACAGGCCTAACTACATCTGCAGTCCAAAATCCGCTTCTGCGATACCGCATATGCGGTCCCATCATCTTCTTCTGTGGTACCACATATGCGGTCCCACCATCTGCTTATGCGGAAATTTATTAAAGGGCCAAAAATGCATCTGTGATCCACTAGCTGCATCTGCGGCTCCGCAGGTGCGGGCCCCCTACCGCATCTGCGGTTTCAGTCTTTCTCTCCAAAAACCACTTCTGCGGTTATTCTCCTGCATATGCGACACCGCACATGCGGTCCCCAAACCGCAGGTGCAAAAATACCAGAAGCAACACACTTTCTGCAATCACTCAAGTTCGAAATCTTCCCGTTCACTATTCGAAATCACCCCGAGGCCCCTGGGACCTCAACCAAAAGCACAAACATCCTCCAATATCTTATAAAAACTTGTTCTAATCATCAAAACACATCAAACAACATCTAATTACTCAAAACACATCGAATTCAAGCCTAAGTTTCTAAAATCTTCGCTTTTGATTAAAAAAAACAACCAAACCACGTCCGAATGACCTGAAATTTTGTACACACATCCCAAATGACACAATGAAGCTACTACCACTTGGAATTCTATTCCGACCCTTATATCAAAATTTCACCTATCAACTGGAATTCACCAAAGTACTTCTCCAATTCAAGCCTAATTCTACTCCGGACCTCCAAACCCTATTCCGATCACGCTACTAAGCCATAAATCACCTCCCGAAGATAACCGAACCAGCGAAATTCACATCCGAGCCCTCTAACACATAAGTCAACATTCAATTGACTTTTCCGACTTAAACCTTCTTAAAAGAGACTAAGTGTCTCAAACCTTATCAAAATTATTCCGGAATCGATTCGACCAACCCGATACTACAAAACATAGATTACGAAGCATAAAGAAGCATAGATAAGGAAAATGGAGCGGTAACTCATGAGACGACTGGTCGGGTCGTCACATCCTCCCCAACTTAAACAAACGTTCATCCTCGAACGAGTCAAGAAACATACCTGAAGTATCAAACAGGTGAGGATACCTGCTCCGCATCTCTCGCTTGGTCTCCCAGGTAGCATCCTCCACGGGCCGACCTCTCCGCTGCACTTTCATTGAAGCTATATCCTTTGACCTTAACTTCCGAACCTGACGACCCAAAATAGCTACTAGCTCCACACCATAAGTCAAATCATCCTCCAACTGGACCGTTCTAAGATCCAAAACATGAGACGGGTCCCCAATATACTTTCGGAGCATAGAGACATAAAATACCGGATGCACACTTGACAAGCTGGGTGGCAAGGCAAGCTCATAAGTCACATCCCCAATCCTCCGAAGTACCTCAAATGGTCCGAACAACCGCGGACTCAACTTCCCTTTCTTTCCAAATATCATAACTCCCTTCATGGGTGAAACCTTCTCGCCAACCATGTAAGACGCATCTTCCTATCAGCATAACTCTTTTGCCTCGACTGCGCTGTACGAAGCCTCTCCTGAATTACCTATACTTTATCTAAATAATCCTGAAACAAATCTATCCCCAGTATCCTAGATTCACCAGGCTCGAACTAACCAACTGGAGATCTACACTGCTTCCCGTACAAAGCCTCATATGGAGCCATCATAATACACGACTGGTAGTTGTTGTTATAAGCAAACTCAGCGAGCGGTAGAAACTGATCCCATGACCCTTCGAAATCAATAACACAAGTGCGTAGCATATCCTCTAATATCTGAATAGTGCGCTCGAACTGCCCGTCCGTTTGAGGGTGAAAAGTTGTGCTCAACTGCACTGTACCCAACTCTTGCTGAACAGATTCGAAAACTGGGAAGTAAATTGAGTGCCCCTATCTGAAATGATGGAAACAGGGACACCATGCAAATGAACAATCTCCCGGATATAGATCTCTGCCAACCGCTCTAAAGAATAAGTAGTACAGATAGGAATGAAGTGCGCGGACTTGGTCAGCCGATCCACAATCACCCAAATAGCATCGAATTTCTTTGGAGTCCGTGAAAGTCCAACAACAAAGTCTATAGTGATCCTCCCCCACTTCCACTCGGGAATAACCATCTGCTAAAGCAAGCCACCTGATCATTGATGCTCATATTCACCTGCTGACAATTGAGACACCAAGCTACAAACCCCACAATGTCTTTCTTCATTCTTCTCCACCAATAGTGCTGCCTCAAATCCTGGTACATCTTTGCGGCACCCGGATGAACGGAATACCGCGAGCTATGGGCCTCCTCCAAAATCAACTCCCAAAGTCCATCTACATTGGGCAAACAAATTCGGCCTTACATCCTCAACACTCCATCATCACGAATGGTCACATCTCTAGCATCAGCATGCTGAACTCTATCCCTAAGGACAAGCTAATGTGGATCATCATACTGGTGCTCTCTGATGCGATCATATAAGGAAGACCGAGATACCACACAAGCCAATACCTAACTGGTCTCGGAAATATCCAACCTCACGAACCGATTGGCCAAAGCCTAAACATCAACCGCAAGAGGTCTCTCTCTAACTTAGAATATATGCCAAACTCCCCATACTCACTGCCTTTTGGTTAAAAGCATTGGCCACCACATTGGCCTTTCCCGGATGGTATAATATAGTGATATCATAATCCTTAAGCAACTCCAACCATCTCCGATGTCTAAAGTTAAGATCCTTTTGCTTGAAGAAATGCTGAAGACTGCGATGATAAGTGAATACCTCACAAACACGCCATACAAGTAATGCCTCCAAATCTTCAATGCATGAACTATAGCAGCCAACTCCAAATCATGAATGGGGTAGTTCTTCTCATAGGACTTCAGCTGACAAGAAGCATAAGAAATAACTCTACCATCCTGCATCAACACAGAACCAATCCCTACTCTCGAAGTGTCACAATACACTGTATATAAACCTGAAGCTGATGGCAAAACCAATACTGGAGTTGTGGTCAACATTGTGTTGAGCTTCTGAAATCTCTTCCCATACTCGTCCGACCATACAAATGAATCACCCTTTTAAGTCAACTTGGTCAAGGGCGATACAATATATGAGAATCCATGAACAACCCGGCGATAATAGCCTGCCAAACCAAGAAAACTACGAATCTCAGTAGTCGAGGATGGTCTGGGCCAACTCTGCACCGCCTCTATCTTCTTTGGATCAGCCTGAATACCCTCACTGGACACCACGTGCCCCAAGAATACCACTGAACTGAGCCAAAACTCACACTTGGAGAACTTTGCATAAAGCTTCTCCTCCCTCAGTCTCTACAACACAACCCTCAAATGCTCCGCGTACTCCTTGTGAGCATGTGATTTTTGCCCTATATATGAATTATTCCCAAAAAATTTCAAACAAAATAATTTTTCTTTATTTTTACAATTTTTTGTGAATTTTGTGTCATTTTTGCTAATTGTTGCATTTTATCTGTGTATCTTAATTCGTACAAAAAATATAAAAATAGGCATTTGCATTTAGGATCTAATTTCATATTTAGGATTAATTTAGGGTTAATTTATTTTAGAATAAATATGAAGGAAATAACAAAAATAGTCCACTTTTGCATTTTTAATTGTTTAATTGAGAATTCGTCACGAAATAGATTTTAAACAATTTTTAGGAGTTAGTTAGTCTAATTTTGAAATGTATTAGGACTTTATTTTAATCCTTGCATTTCTATAAAATTAGAAAAAAAAAATATAAAAATGCAAAATGAAATACAAAGATAAATAAAAGAAATAAAGGTCTTAACAAAATACCAATGTTTTGGGCCAACCCAAGCCAAATTCTCATTAAACCCTCCCAAAACTTGCAATCCGGACCACAGCCAAATTCCCCTGGCCCGGTCGAAACCACTTTCCCCTTAGAGACACTGAAATTTCGTGTCCCATACCCATCTTCTTCTTCACATAAAAATCACACACGCACACATCTTGAAGAGGAGGCTTCTCCATTTTTTTTCTCCAGATCTCACTGATCTTCGAGGCCCCTTTTTTTTATCGGATTTTTTCCCTTCCTCTCGATTCTCTACTTTAATCATCATCTCACACACATATCAGATCCATTCCTCTCCAAGCAAAAGGACAAGTTTATATAAATATCAAAAATGGATTTCGAGGAAATTTCTTCCGAAAATTGAAGTTTTGTGCTGGTTTTGCTGCTTTCTCGCTGCTGTTCGTTGCTCGCTGTTGTCGATGGTTGAGTCATTGAACCCTCTTTCATTTCTGCATTTTTTTAGCCATTTCAACCTTTGATTCGAGCATCAGGTACATATCCATGAATCTCTAATTGTTTGTATTTGTTACTAGGAATGGGAATTATTAAATTTACTTCAAGCTGTTAGTTCAATGTTTTGTTGAGTTGTTTTGCTACTTTCCTCGAGAAATTACTTATCAGATCTCAAATGCTTTTCAACTATATTATTTTGTTGGCTCTAAATGTACACTTGCTAATGTCAAGTTGTTACTGTCATGAATTTGGGCAATACATCTTAGGGGATTTCGTGTTCTTCCATTTTCATTAATTTCAGTACTTATATTGATATGGTTGAAATCGTTTCCTATTACTAAAATTCATGTGAGAGATCAGTGGCTCTAATTTTAATCCTTGTTCTGCCTTCAGTGGTATGTTTCATGACTATAGATTAAGCATTGTTATTAGTTCTAATAGATTGTCTTGGTAGTTTGTCCATTGAAATTCTCTGAATTTTGAGTTAATTGAACAACAGGCACGAAGCTTTAACACCAAAGTCACATGAAACTTTACTTGGAGGCTTCTCTTTCTCTGTCCCATTAAGTGACTCGGCAGTCACCTCTCCATTTTCATTATCACCAAGAACAGACTCCTTTGAGAGAAAAAGTGCACACATAGGCCTTCAGCAGCGAACGAAAAGAAAGAAGAAGAAATACAATGGAATTTGAGATTGATTTAGTCAAAAATAATAAAATAAAACTGTCACTATTTCTGTTGGTATTCTCCTGTATTTTTGGGTTTCAAATCTGAGCTAGTTGGGATCGTTTGTTGTTTGCTGTTGTCTTCTTTCAAATTTGTAGTAGGGAATTTAACTTGTAGCTACCTTTTCGGCCTTGATTCATCAACCTTAAGTTCACTTCATTGTTGTCAAGTTTGTCAGAGTGTAAGCACACTTGGATTTAAGAGTCAAGAAATATGTGACTTTGGTTAGGATGTCTTCTCTCTATTGAATCATTTTTTTTAAAAAATCTATGAACTATGAAGGGAATTAAATTATTATTTGATACATCACTGTTTGGGTACAAAGTTAGCGTTATGGAGCTAATGTAAGTGGAATGAAAGGAATAGAAATCTGGAGGGTCTAGTGTTGCAAAGATGAATGTCCAAATTGTCCGCGGATTGGTTCTTTGGATTTAGAATCTAGGGCTTAAATGTTGTTTGTTGCTGCTAGATTAATATTGCTGAGATGCACCTGAATTGATTTCTGCCTCTATTTGGCTCGATTTCAGTGGTCAATTAATGCGATTTTGCTGTTTTTGCTGTGACAAATTGCTGGAGCTTCATCCCTCATTTTATTGGCCTTTATTTGGTCCAACTCTCTTTTCCTGGTCATTTTGAGGTGGAAGATGTTGTGAAATACCGAGAAAATACTTATGTTAAAAGACCAAGGAAGAAAGCAGTCGAGTTCACTCCGAAAATATAGCAACAAAAGGCTTCTGGAAGAACTACTCATTCCTTACTGATGAACTTGGTTTGCTCGCAGAAGGCATTAATAAGATTAAACCCGAGTATTTGAGGTCTTTCCAATTTCAAAGCAAGTTGATGCTATCTGCTTGGATTGTAGTCCGGACAGACGGTTTTCATTTTCACAGGTAAATTGTACCTATATCTCTGCCCAATGATCTTCACTATAACTAACTACAGTGATTGTTTTATGATTTTTTGCTTGACTAGCAAAGTAAGTGTCGACATTATTCTTTTTGGTTTATTGTTGTCCTTGTCTTTGTTTCCTTTTACACTTGATACATTTTTTCCTGTATGTGATGTGCTTTACACTGATTTTTTCTTTTTGCTTCAAATCCCAAGTTCCTTGTCTTTAGTATTTCTCTACGGTATAGTTTATTTTGTATAAACTTCACCTTGAGAAAGGTGCAGAAATTTTGGGATAATCCATGAAGGAAAATAGAATTCTTTGGGGTCAACGGGATCTATTTCTTTATAGTTTATACACTGTATGAAAGAACTAGCTATAAAACCTTTTTAATAACTTGAGGCGTGCCATGCCAAATAAAATCCCAAAACCCATGGCTCTCACTTAATTAATTTTCACTCTTTAGAAATTAAGGTGCGCCATTTAGCAAATTTTCTATAGCCCTCGCAAAGTTAAAACGCCATGATATAAAATTGAGCTTTGAATTAGGTAGCGGGTTCAAGCTAATAGGGTCTTTCCTTTTGTTGGAATTCGGACTTGAATTTGAGACCCGAATTTATATTCGTGGATTAATTGATCCTTTAGAGACAAATAACAAAAAATAAAAATTGCAGTTTACTTTAGGATGGCCTTTTAATAATAAAATGAGACGAGCCTCGTCAAATCAAATACACAATTACGGGGCCCTCATTAATTATTTAATTCAAAAATACTTATAATTCGGGACGGGCCGTTTAGCGAATTTCACGGCCTTCCCAAAAGATAACAATACGTTAGTCGCTTTAGGTGCGTTTTTAATAATCTTGCGTTCCTAAATTCGGGTGTGCATTTCATGCGACCCAAATCCAAATCCGAAAACTTTGAATAAGAATGTGTCAAGGATCCAGGTGCATTTCATATGATGTGATCCGAAAATACATTCTTAAACGACGTTCACTTTCTTAATAAAATAACTAAAGCGGTAAATAATTTTTAAAATTGCACAAATAGGATAACATGTAGTAAAATCAGATTGTAGCCAAATATAGCAGTTGAGCGACCATGCTAGAACCACGAAACTCGGGAGTGCCTAACCCCTTCTCCCGGGTTAACAGAATTCCTTACCCGGATTTCTGGTTCGCGACTGTTAATACAGAGTCAAACCCTTCCTCGATTCGGGATTCAAACCGGTGGCTTGGGACACCATAAATCTCTCAAGTGGCGACTCTGAATCTCTTAATAAATAAATCTCGTTTCGGTTGTCCTTAAATTGAAAAAACTCCTTTTTTATTATACCCTTCCCCGGGGTGTAGTAAAGCAGCGAAAAAAAGGAGGTGTGACAGCTCTGGCGACTCTGCTGGGGACAAAGAACCCAGAACTTCGGTTCAAGGTTCAAGAATTCGAGCTTAGTTAAATTGTTGTATTTGGATTTATTTGGTTTGATATATGTTCCATGCCTTACGTGCTAAATGTTTTTACCGCTTTAATATTTGTTGAATTATATATAAATTGTCGCAAATTCCTCCCTCTTTCTGAGTCTTCTACATCATGAAGAAGGGTGCACTTCCTGTAGCTTCTCTTCTGTTAGAGTCTTTTTCCCAATTTAGAACGAGGTTTGAATAAGTTGCAAAGCCGGGCGAGCTTCTGTATCCCCGGTACGCTGCCTCCCCCTC